>CM053786.1:306101727-306196727 GCA_028749045.1 Cupressus sempervirens | reverse complement strand
ATAATTTTGGATGATTCTAAATCTAATAGATAATGTCTTTGAACATTGTTATGTCATATACACCATTTGATAGTGTTCTAGAAAATGATACATCTCTCAAGTCCTCTGGTTTTATTTAGTCACGTAATGTGAAGTCCCCCTTTTTCTTATCTTATAAGTTTTAATATTTATTGGCCTTAGCCTATCTATATTTGATTTTGGCCTTTAGTAGATTTTTCTACTAGTTTTGAGCATAACTCAATGTTAGAAGCTTATTTAATGATATTTGTAAGTTGGAATCTCGCTAGGGTAAGATAAAATAAGTTCAAACCATATTTATATTTTTTTGTATGATAGTTTGTACTCTAAATCAGTAATTAAACAAGATGCACAACTTTGAACTCTTGTTAGTTTCTTGAATAATAGCAAGTAGCACTGATAGGATTATATAAACTAATTAGCCTTGGGTATTGGAAATTATCTTCATAGTTGTATGTTGTAACACAATGTCAATATGTAATTTCTATTTCTCATTGTTTGATTGATAAAGAGATATTTAATTAAGTAGACAGTAATCAATTTTTCTAGATGAAATATATACATAATTGAAAGAAGTTTATATATATATATATATAAGACATAGTACACTGAAGTAAACTAAACTAGTTAGAAAAGTATCATTCAGATGTATATCTATGTGTTTTCTTGCTAAAAAAATATACCAATTTGTTATTGCATAATGAGAATAATTATGGTGATCTAGAACTTAAACAGGCACCTATCATTTTACAAAGACTTATTTTTTCATCATAAAAACACACCAGCCACTAGAATTTGAGAATTGTGGTGTTTCTTCATTTTGTTTGTTAATAGAAATGTTTCTTGATGACATTTGGAAGTACACCTTTTGACCTTGAAGATGTTTTTTTCGCTGAAATTATCTTTTTTCAAAAAGTATTCTATATTTGTTTCATTTTAGAATATATGATGAATTGTTTTCTATTGACTATTACAATTAATATTTTGATTGGCTTGAGAAATGAAATATGAAGATTCCTTTTCTCCTTAAGCTAACACAATGGTTAATATGATTGAGAAAAGATACATGAATAAAAGAAAAATCTCTAGTTCATGTCACTTAAGAAGTAAATACCAAAGTATAAAGATTTAAATTAAATAACTATTTTCAGAGCACATAATCCTGTACACTCCAAAGTTGTTGCAAGATTGTGTACAAACTGTGCAAATTCTATTGATTGCAATATGAGGAATAACTTCTTACATACTATCATTCTTCACCAAATCATACATTACTTGATGCCAATCTTTTTTCATAACTATGATTTCATTGCATCTAAGATACATGCCAAAATAAACCATAATATCTATTAATCTGTTCCCTTCTATATAAACATGAGTGCATTTCCACTCTTGAAAAGTCCAAGTGAGTGCTCTAAAAGAGTCATAGGCAGATGCTAAATCTAGTAGCAATAATATGAAATAGATCATCCTCTCAAATATTGTAAGACAATGATTTAATATCAAATTGATGGGTAATTTGATTTAATGATGGTCAAATTGAGAAGGACAAAGAAAAAATTCATTGCATAAGATGAGGGTAAGTTCAAAAGAGAAACATGAACATATATATAAAAGGAATAAATAACAAGTTATAACCATTTATGAAAGATAAAACTTGAATCCAAGCACTAGTAGAGGAAATAGATTTATGGAAAATCAAGAACAAGAACTGTTAAAGGAAAATTGACTAATTAAGCCTTAAAATAGTCATTGTAATGGAGCACTGAATGTTGATATTGAATATTTGTTTTCAATATTGAAAAATAAGAACAATTCTTATGCATAGTTCTTTAAAAGTAGACTAAGAGTAGATTTTTTTATAAGGACTGCTAATTGCCACTAGAACACAATATAGCCACTAGAAATAGATGCAACAAAAGTTACATAAAATAAACCAGTATGCAAGAAAAGGAAGAAATTGAGTTCAAATACTTGTTTTCTATAGATAGGAAATAATTAGTCTTAGTATTTTTTATTACACGTTTTCTTTTCATGCCTCAAAATAGGAGACAAATTTCTAGTTGAGGGACATATTATGTGTCAAAAGAATGTATGCAAGATCTATGTATTCGAAGTGGCATACAACAAAAATAGTGTACATCATATAGCTCCAAGTAACTGGATGTATCAAGCCTAATATTGTTCATCATAACCTATCTATATAAACCAGAATGTGAGGGTATATGTGATCCAAAGGGAAAATATTCATGTCATTATATCTGCAAAGTCTTCAATGGGTTGAACATGGTGGTGTGGACTAAAGCCTTTTAGCAACAAAAATGTAGTAACTTCAGTGTGGCAAGTTCAATGGATCTGCAACACATTGGAAAATGGATTTTTTAAGTGCAGAAACTTGGAAGGAGAATTAAAATTTGACAAAACTAAAGGAAGAGAGAAATGAATTAAGTTTATCTTACATGGCTAGGTTCTCCTATAATGGAGATGATATTGTTCATTGAAATAGAGAAAGTCCCTTGTATTTCAAATGTTTGCAGTAGGTAGATGACTGTCCACATTTTTTTTGTAGGTTCAAATGGTATGTTTGTAAGCTATGGCAAGTGTTGTTGAAGCATTTTCCCATTGATGGTATAGTCAACGATCTTATTTTTAGTCTCTATAGTACATTGTACGAAGCGTTCATAAGTGAAATCTATGTTTTTCTCACATGCAATACATTGGCCATTTGTAGTGGTTGAGGATGGTAGCAATGATGTTGGCTAGTTGAATTTTGTGCACAATAGCCGATATGGTTGTAGATAAGCATTCTTTGTTTTCAAGGTACTGGTTTAGGGCATTTTGTGCACAGTAGCTAGTATGGTTGCAGATAAGCATTCTTTGATGTCTATGCCTATTATGTAGAATATAATTATAATTTTATTTCACAGGTGGTATGCTTGTCTTACTTACATAGATACTGGAGGAGAGAATGGTTTTAAGAGCTGTTATTGTACTATCATCATTGAGGGTAGCAACATATGTTGATGGTGTCATTT
This sequence comes from Cupressus sempervirens, assembly GCA_028749045.1. Lineage (NCBI taxonomy): Eukaryota > Viridiplantae > Streptophyta > Pinopsida > Cupressales > Cupressaceae > Cupressus > Cupressus sempervirens. Next base: position 306,193,674 of record CM053786.1, on the reverse strand, counting down.
TTATGCTATTTGTTCCTCTTAGCTCACCATGGATGACATTTTTGAGAAGCAGGAGCAGGGTTGTGGTGAAATGTAGGATTTCATGTAGTGTTGTATAAGCTTGTGCATGGAATTCAAGCATGGTTACCTACAAAGAAGATAAATGTGATAGTCAATATGATAAATAATTGTATTTTCAAAAAAAAATCAAGTTTGGAGTTAGATATAGAATGAGGAGATTACAATAGATGTGTCTAATATAGATTCTCTATCCTTGATGTGCAACTCATATTCCTTTGGCGTCTGTTTATGTGCTGGTACTATAACACCCAATGTGTCGATTGAGTAGTTACTAGGTGAGTGGATAATTTGGCATATCCTTGTATCAGGCATCAATTTTTGTTGGTTATAGACCTAGTCAATGGTTTCAATGGATATCTAAGCTATGAACTAGATGCAAAAATCTGCATCCCCTCTTTCATACTATGTTTTTTTCTTTAGAGAGAAGTCTTTAATGCAAACACTTTCCTTAGGCAAGAGCTTTGTCATGAATATTTTGATTAATTGGTTGGTAATATTTTCTATTATGGTCATGTGACCATCACTATCAATGAGATCAACATGTACTATAGGAGCTTTTTCTAGACTTTTCAGATTTTTGGTATAAGCAAGACCATAAGTGAGAAGGAGATCACCTTCAAAGAGAGTTGTTGATTGTGTAGTACAAATATCTATGATGCTAGATAAATTATTTTCATCTTTAATGAGCGTATCAAGAGAATACAATATTATTTTAGGTCATACAGTGATATGGAAATGAATTGATAAATCTAAGAACTATACAATATTTTATACCTTTTTGCTGGCTATTTATCATGGTAGCTAGTGCTATCATCTGCAAGGTTTTGTTGCCGAGCTAAGGATGTGAACAAAGATCTAGGAAATGTATTTTAAAAATGTCAATATAATGATAAAATATATTTAAAAATCAAGTGGATGCATGACATAGTATGGAATAGCGAGTATATAATGGCAATACATTTTTGTAGGAGTTGAAGTCTGTATTTGTAGTTGATTCATATTAGTAGTGTTATCAGCTTCATGCTATTTTTCTAATATGACTTCATCGTCTACCTATCAATGGGGAAAATGGTGTCATTTTCCTCAGGCGTAAAATTTATAGGCAACTCAATTTTATGAAAATGACATTAACTAACCTTGGCATTTTCTTATGCAATTAAAACTAAGAAAACATATACATATGTGTGTCATGATATGGTGTGAAATAGACTTCTAATGCATGCAAAAAAGTTGTGGCACATAATAGTTTTCAAATGCTTAAATAAACAATCTAACTTGGTGGGATGTTGTCATTTATTGAAACTAAGTCTGTGGAATTTAGAAGTGGAGTTGTAGAGATATTCCCAAATGATCTAACCAATATGTATCTAATATCAAGAATTTTCAAATTCTTGATTAATATTATGTATCCAAAAGTGGTCTAATAAAGTGCCTACAAATGTTGTTGTTTTTTTAGCTATTAAGGATAAGTTGTATTGTCGCATTAGTTCTAGAAGCATTGTGTTTTTTTAACTAGAATGTAGCATGTCAGTGTTGAAGTCTCTAGTAAGTATGATTTTGCAATTTGTTGGTAATGATGTAAAGATGCTTAGTATCATATTTGAAATGTCATCAATAGCTACACCTGGTGTGATATAAACATTAGTAATGTGTAGAATATGTCCAATGTGTAATATATCGATGGTGGTTGGTTCTAGATAATGTGTTGCAAAAGAATTTATGTTTAATACGATAGGTTTTTTTTCACAGCAAGTCAATATACCATGAATAGAAAGTGAAGAATAGCAACTGTATATTTCATTTAGCAATGGGAGATGTACATGTTTCATGTCTCTTGTTTCTTGCAAGTATAGTATACTTGCTTTGACCAAATCATGGTCATGGACAATTTTGGTTGCATGCAATGCAAGGCTTCACATATTCAAAGAGCATAGAATGAGATCTACTCTTGATAGGAAACAAAGACTATGTTGAAGTTTCCATTCTGCTTGACTGTGGAGCCGATTGATTTCCTTGTTCACTTTATGTGAGACTTTGAAATTTTGATTTTCTACTTTTTTCATTAGATATAATGTTTCAATGATTTTGACACAAGATAAAGCTATATAGGAAAGACCATGTTGGTATACTATATGAGGATCAAAAGCAAGTCCATCCATTGTTAGACCTTGCACTCTATGGATAGTTATTGTAGATGCTAATTGAAGAGGGATTTTTTTTGTGTAATAAATTTAGTGGAAGCTTTCATTTTCTTGGCTATTTTTGTTATTCGGGTCCAAGAAGGTGGAATAGAACTTGTGTAGAAGCTTTGCATTTTTGTGCATTATAAAATGTCGATTGTAGGGTCATTGAATTGAATCCATAGAATGTCTTCATCATGAGTTGTATGGAGGTGGAAGACATCATTAGCACTATTGACTAGTCCATCTTGTGTGTCAAGGTTGCTAGCTATTAGCTCGATTAAAATTCCTAGTTTTAGATAGAGTACAATAGGCAATGATGAATTTTGGACTTGGTACTATACATTGTCAAAGTGTGAATTTATTTCATCAAGAGCTTGAAATAAATAAAGCTTAGTAGGCAAAAAGTCTAACATTCTTTTGTTGTGTTCGGCAATAACTAAATTTCTATGAAACAAGTATGAGAATTTTGGATCATTTTGAGGTTTCTTGTAACATGTTGTGTTCAAGTAGCTAAGGTCATGATCATTTTGTTGACCAGTTCTTGTACGATTTAAAATGGAAAAAAAGTGTTTGTTTGTTTGTCTAACAATAGTGTGCAATTCAAAAGAAAAGACATTTTCTAGCCAAAATGTGTATGGGATTTTTTCACTATTTATTGTTGGCTCTTCAAGTATCCAATTATTGCAAACAAGTTGTGCTTGGTATAAGTCACCACAAAATATGATGACAAAATTGCCAAATGGTTTTTTTGGTCTATGTTTGATTTCCTTAGCCTTCTATCAATGTAATATAGAATTCTTGAACCTATTAACAAGATCTCATCAATAAGCAAGACCTGTAGTTGATTCATTTTCTTGCTTATATTGTTAAGAGTGTTTGAGTCCAATGGAAAAATCTTAGAAGAGTTACATGGTAGTTGGAAAATAAAATATGTAGTAACACAACCTTCATTGAATGCTTCTTTCCTTGTGGAAGCCAAAATAATGTCTTTAGGCTTGTACAGGTCACTGTCTAGTTGCTTATCATATATTTGAATCATTACTTGAAATAAGACTTTTTCTATAAAGGTTTTGCTAGTGCTAGGACCTCCTGTCAAGAATAATTATAGTGGTTTATCAAATGAAATTCTCTTTTTCATGAGGAAATCTTTGACTATTGATTGTTGCTCTTCATTTAGTTGTCATCGCAAGCTAAAGTATTCATGATTTGTAAGAAGGAATGGGTTGGCAATTTCTAAGAATAGTGATAATGTGGTAGCATGTATGTTTTTAAATTTTATGATATGTTTGATGTCAATTATAACGTTGTATTTATCTATTTAATTCTTTGCTTCGCTATGCCCATGTTCAGTATCAACGTCCATTGTTGGGTTATTATTGTTGATCATTTCTTTTGTAGCTTGCTCAATGTCACCCCATTTACTATATGTTTGCGAGTTGAACATTTTTCAATCTATGCAATTTGTAATTTGTGTGCTTAAAATATTGCACTCCATATTTCATGCCCTACCAATAATGAGTTTCCACTATTTCTGAAAGGGACATAAAGCATGAGTTGTTCTCAACAAAAAAAATTGTAGTCAGTATGTAGATTATATCTAACATAGCGTATAATGCATGGTTTGGTTCTTTTTTTGGGCTTCGATGAGTTGTTTGAGTAGGAAGCTATATATTCTACCAATGACATTTCCTTAAAGAATTGTGGTCATTCTACATACTTGTCTATCACTGATACGTACATGATACTTTCAGAGTCATCTTTCTCTTTCTCTAACAGCTTTGGGCTTTTTAGCATAAGAATCTTATTTTTGGGTGTTGAGGTATTGATGAAGATGGTGCTTCTTGAGCTTTTGCATAATGGAAGAGACAAGGTGATATGAACTGATTGACGGCTAGACATTTGTCGGTAATTAAGCAATGCATTGCCTAATTTTTGTATGAAATATGTCTTTTCATTGTAAGAATAAGTGCATTTTTTTCGCACTTGGTTGAATATATTTGACAATGTTCTATCTTCTTTTATCATGTATGAACTATAGTATGATGCAATAGCATATGCATTTGCATACCATAGTCCAGGCACTTTTTTAGCAAATGAATTTATCCATGTATCGGGCGGTTGTCTTTTTAGGAAGACAAATTTTTGAGTCAATGTTGATTGCAACATGGTGAAGTAATCAGCTTCATCAAGTTGGAATTGATATAGGAAAATGTCAAATATAAAATCCTTTGTGTAATGTTTGTTTTGTAATTGTCTAAAAAAGACTTTTTCTCTATCCTTGATTCTTGGATCAGTGTTTATCAATGGCTCCAATATTGTTGTTTGTATCATGGGGGGTAAGGGAAAACTCAATCTACAACTGGATGTTTTATACTTTTTGCATGTTTTTGTATGGTTATGTGTTTGCATTTTGACAAGATTTAGATCTAATAGTGTAGAGTCACATGAAATGTAGTTGCCAATGAAGTCCTCTATATTACTATTTTTGTAATATCCATAGATAGGTGCATCCATGATCCATAGCATGAAGAGCACATGTTCATTGCCTCAATTTTGGAATTCTATAACAAAAAAAAAATCAGATACTTTGCCAAAGATGTCATCATTTTCCTAAATGCATTGAGCCTATGATTAAAATAGCAGCTGCAAAGGACTAGGTTTTTCCTAACTTAAAAGTCTAAGTCTTTGTCCTCCAAGCTTTCATTTTCTCTATGTTCCTGAGTTTGTGAAATATGTTCTAATGCATTGTACAATGGCTGCCAAAAGTGTTCAACACTTCTCAATGTAACGAAGAAGGTTGGAGGACAAAGTTGATGAATCATTATGAATATGTTCTTCCTTGTATTTTGGAAATAATCAATAGATGTGAAAATACTCTTTAGAGATCTAAAACCTATTGGATATTTCAATATTTGTTCTAGGTTTCTAGGGTTGTGCACATCCTTAGCATATAGTTTTGCAGCTTTTAGTTCAGCTTTCCTTATAAAGACACATGTTATTGACGAGATTTGTTAAATAATTATTTTAATGGCTTTAAAAAATATGTTTGTTATATGTGTTGAGAAGTTGTTGTCTTTATGAATGAGCTCCCACTTTACAAGTTTTTGGTACGTAAATTTTTTTGTGATCTCTCCTACTCATGGAGATCCAAAAAATAATGTTGGAAAGTTCATTTCTTCTGAAAAAGTATCTTGAAAAATGCCAAGAGGTTTGAAGCCTTCAACTGGTGCAATTTTTAGAATTAATGTACAAAGATCGTTGATTGAATGTGATTCATTAAACCAATGTATGAGTGATTCATGTTCAAGTTTGTCTTCATCTTCATTAGCAATGTCATTTGCATCTATGTTGGCATCTATGGTGCTATTTTCTTGGTTCTGCACTCTTTTATTTGCAAATAGTAGTTGCCAATCTTTATTTATTGATACCTTTTCTTTTGTATACAATGTTGTCATAGACAAAATTTCTAAAGCATTCATGACATAGGAAAGTCTTACATTTCCTTGTGCATATGCATTTTCATACTGTAGCTTCCATTTTAGTCTATCTGCAATAGTAGTTGTCTCATCTATGTCTCTAGGAAATGCATGTTGCACTTTATCAAAATTGACAAGAACATTGATAATTGTGTCATTCAAGCCATACTGTGCTCTCTTGTATCCCAACTGTCTGATTTTTGCAAAAGAAATACGCAAAGTGACAAGTCTTTCTTCTAGGCTTGTCAAGGTTTGGACAAGAGGGATTGATTTATTCCATCTTATGTTCTACGAAGTAGCATAATTAGGGAGATTTCCATGGACAAAAACATCTACATAGTGTTTGCAAATCACCTGGTTCAACACAATTACTTTTTCACTCATTTCACCAGAGAGCAAAGAGAAAGCACTAACAAATGCACTAGTAACTTTGCAGGTTTGTTTTTTGAAGCATAACATTTCACAGAGTGTACATGTTTCAGTTGGTGTATCATTGATTTCTTGTAGATAGAGCCTAATTGATTTCTATTATGGTTTGTTTACTGTAGATTGATATGGATTAGTTGTAACCTATTGTTTTGTATGTGGCTTGTGAAGGACATACCTTTTCCTATGAGATGTAGACTTGTCTTCATCTTTCAAAATATTTTCAGCATTGATTGATTGATTGATGGACATGTTTGGTGGGTTTCTTTGCCAATTGCGAATTGTTTCTTTCAAATTTCTTAGTGAGGAATGAGTCTTTAAGGTTTGACTAGGTGTAGTTGCAACATTTGTAGTGTTTGAGGTTTTTACAAGAGATGGTCTTCCTTTGTTCACTGTTGTTGCAATATTTGTATCTTGTAACAATTTTTTTTCATTTAACTTGGTTTGAATCAATTTTCGCTCAATTGGTTGGAGCGGTCTATAATGACAATGACTTGTACCATTTTTAAAACAAACCAAGTTAATACTTGTTCTTAGTTGAATGCAATTACAATACACATGAACTCTAGATAACAAATTTGGTTGTCATATGTTTATAGCTATATGGAAGATGTATGAAAGCCATAGGAAACAAAATTCAGTGCCTTTGAAGTAGCTATCAGCATATCGTATTCCAGCCTTACTGATTAGTGTATGTGCTTGTAAGAGGAGTTCATTATCTGACTTCACAAATTGCCTATACATATGGAAGCAATACAATGCAAATTTTTTTTTTTCTTTTAATGACTGGGGCATGAAAAATCACAAGGCAACTACATCAAACTAGTTATCAACCAAGCACGCAACAGCTGGAAACATGCTTTCACCATATGGAGAAGTAAATGCAAAAAATTATTTTAGGCCAAAACAAGTGAATTCTTCTTCAATTGTGTGTGGAATATCTATTATAAGAGATGATAATTATGGCATTAGTTCTTCCATAGTTTGCATCGTATTGTAGGTACTTATTCTTGAAAAGACAAGTTTATAGTGCCTGACCAATGGGTTAGTATCATGGAAAAGAATTGATATTGTATGATGAGGTTCATCTTTGTTGAAGTGGAGGTATGGTTTTCTATGTGTGAATGACCAAATGCACATGGTTATGTTTAGCCATAGAGACAACCAATGAATACAAAATGTGTCACCCCAGAGACCTGTGTCATCTAGTGTGTTGATTTCAATTGTCGAGAGTCAGATTTGTCGCAAGTATGTAGCTTTGTCAGTGACTTTATGCAAATCATAAAGCAATGAAGGATGGAGTTCATGTTGGAAAGAAGTTGAAGCTACATTATAACCATGATGGAGGGAGTGTAGGAAATAGTCAACAAGTCCATTATGGAGCTCACTAGATGTATAACAAGAATGAAGCAATACTTGTATTGTATCAAACAAACAATCACCAATGTTAAAGTTGAAAGAGTTGATTCAAAAGCAATGGACATTTTCAAGAGCATCATCAATTGATATATTTTGAAATATGTCATTTGATTTTTATGTATTTGCTATTATTGGGTCTCCTGATGACTGGCTTGGTGCAAGTGGCATGGCTATAAATGTGTCCGTCATTTTATCAATAATGGAGGGAAATTGAATTGGTTGAGTATTGAAGCTAAGTAGAGGATATGTTTCAACAGTTGATTATTGCTAGAACAAGTTTGCAAGTGAAAAATATAGCTAAAAGAGGATAGTAGCAATATTTGAGGTCTAGATCAAAATATGATGAGAAACTGCTTAGCTTTAGTCCTCCCAATGTAGCCCCTGCAAGATAGTTGCAAAAAGAGGTTGTGAATGTTAAGAATGGAAGGACAGAATCCCAAGAAATCAACAAAAGATATTGATTAATGTAAAATATTGAATATAATGGATATCTTTTAATCTAAAATTATTTTGGTGTTATTTTTTTTCCAGACTTCCTAGTCAATCTTAAGATCAACAACAACGCACTAAAATAACAACATGGAATGTGTTTTGGTTACAGAAGAAGATAGATGAATAATATGTATTAGGAATGAAGATATCAGAAGGTGTAAAATGTACTCAACGTACCAAAACCTTAAAGAAGATCTGATAAGAAAAGCAACATAAATCAATCTGTATTTGATCTTAAAGATGTAGTATCTATTTTTGTTCGCAGTTTATACAGGAACCAAATCAATCTATGTTTGATATTTGGTAAAAGGGTTTTACTTTTTATACTATTTTAGATATGTTAATAATAATATAATTATTTAATATTTTTAGTAAATATGATGGTTAAAATTGTTATTAAACAAATAAAAGGTACTGCTTTTAAATAAATTTTTATATTTATTACTTTTATAATGTTGTTGACTTTGATATTTCAGCTCGTTGATGGGCTGACTTGGATAGTTGGGCCCATAATGTCCTCTTTTGTTGATTTTTTTTTCAAATGTTAATTTTAAAATGTTGTTGATGTTGATATTTCAGCTGACTCCAATAGATGACCTGGGTTGACCGACTAGCTTGGAGTAGCCAAGCCCACACTGTCCCATGTTCCCATTTATGCATTTCCATTGATGATTCTTGTGATAGTACTAGAGAAGCATATTTATAGTTTAGTTTATATCTGAAATATTTATTATTATTATATTAATTCAGTTGACCTCTATAAAAATAATATGGATAGCAAAAGTATATTTCAGTATTGCATTTTTTTAAGTTTAAAATTATTCTATTTTATTTACAAAATATGCTATTTTACATTTTTCTAATCTATTAATTATTCTCTTCAATTATATAGATATATAAGGTAGTAGTTACAAGTTTTACAATTCTAATAAATATCAAATATTCATATTCATCAAGCTAGCAATAGAATAGAAAGTTAGGGGAAAAAATAGATTATTAAAATATGATTTATAAATCTTTATTTTTAACTAAGTTTAGATTAATTATTTATTAAATGTTAAGTATAACTAGATTCGTAACTAAGATCTCTTATATAAGAGATTCACAAATTACCATTATGGTGTAGGATTTTGTCTTGATGTAGATATTTGAATCATATTATTAAGATGTATAAACTAGTTTATCATATATTTTAAGAGGTGTGGCTGGAGGTATCATTCAAATAAAACCTAATAAATTTGATGTTTTAAAAACTTATACTTTCTTTGGGTGACTATGCTAAAAGGCAACATTACAACCTACATAGAGGGAGTGGAAAGGTTTGATCCTACTATATTAGAGACCTCCAAAATTGTATGTGATAGGTTCTATCTCTATTGGCAAGGTTTTTTTAATGGTCTATATCAAAATTACTATTGTCACTACTAGAGTAATTCTTTAAGGTACAATCCCTCATAAGAATTTTAAAGGCTTGTAACACTTTAATAATAGCTTTAGAAAACAAGCCTTGTTGGAGAATCAATAGGGATGGCCTTTGTTCCTATTTAGAACAACACACTAGGTAGCAATTTCAAATGATTCACTCTTATCTTTTCCTAAGGTTAAATCATTTTTCATCATCAGGCTACTCCATTATCTTTTTCCAATGTTTTATTTCACATCATCAGTCAATGGTTACCACTATAGTTAAGGATGAGCTACCTCTTTGTCAGGATCTTATTTATAGGTTGCACAATTTTATTACCTATCTTCCATAGCTATTGTCCTAGCCCTAAATTTTCTACTTGCATGAATCCCATTCTTTATTAATCTTTCTAAACAATTGAGGGAATATCAGTCCATAACTCAATAGGGCGTAATAATTTAACAAAAACCGTTGCATAAGAAAATAGTCTAAAAGATTTGGTGCACATTATTTTCTTTAATATGAAATTGAAATATAATTTGACCCCTAAGTACCTAGCTACAATTAGGAAAATATAGATAACAGAAGAATGCTACACATAGAAAAGATTTATGATTAGAAAAATGTAGATAAAAAAAGAATGATACATCATAGGATCTAATCTATTCAACATAGATAAGGACATAATAAATTAAAGGTAGAATAATTCTAATCCAACATCTATAATGACCTCTTTTATACACTAGTTAATCTAATAAAATCCATATACACAGATAACAAAAGAATGGTACACATAGAAAATATGGAATACCTTCAATTGAAATTTGGTAGTTGTCACTTATGTAGATCCAATTTCTATTTTCTTATCAAATATAGCCTTCAGATCTATTCAACATAGATAGTCACATAATAAATTAAAGGTAGAATAAATCTAATCCAACATCTATAATGACCTCTTTTATACACTTGCTAATCTAATAAAATATTCTTATCTCACAAACAACTTTTTTTTCCCTTTGTGTACATCATGGATACATGCGTAATTAACTCGATATACATTTGCATACAAATTTTAAACAAGACACATGTTGTGGACTGGGTATGTTCAATGCTTGTAATTAATGGATGATGGTTCTCACATATTACTTTATCAAATTATTGTCTTCATATGCCATAAGAAAACATTCCATTGTGAATATCAGTTCATTTAGTATATTTGACAATACAGAATAGAAATTTCCATATATTTTTCCTACTAAGGCATTAGTATTCTTTCATGTATTAAAACCATTAAATATGAGACCTATTATTTTTAAAGTGTAGTGACTTTGATTTAGAATGAGCCAAGTTTCATTTTTTTCCAATGGTTGATACCAAAGATTTTATCAAACCCTTGTATGAACAGGGTTGGATTGAGGGTTTGAAATGTAATAACTTTGGTGATAAAGTAATAGTTACATAACTTATAAAAAAAAGTGCATAATTAGTTAAAAACCCTTTGAGCAATAGATAATTTAAACCCAAAGTTTATTGTTAAATTATCATTGTTTCAGCAGTTGAGAATTGAAGCAACAGATAGAGATATAAGCAACATCATTGTTGAATCTGATTGAAGAAACAAACAAATCCATATAGAGAATATTCCCTTACTAAAAATAAATATGGATCTGTCAGGCACCAAACATAACTCTTTTGCTATTTGTTGTTTGTTGGGGTAGAAGCTAGGATAGTTCAAGATGGGAGCAACAAGTTGAGGACTTGGTAAATCTTGGAAGATCAAAATATCTATGAAGTAAAAGTCATAGTGTGTAAAAGAAACATGCAAAGCTATTTTATAAAACATATTAATTTATAAAAGAATGTATAGAATGCATAGGTATAAGATTTATTTAAAAATTGATCAAATCATGACAACAAAAATAGTGAATGTGGAAAAATATTGTTGGTTGGACGCTATCTAGTAGAGATTAAAAACAAGTCTCAAAAAATCTATCCAAAACCTTAATTAAATAAGCACTAGCTAGAAACTCATCTATCTAGTTTCTAGAAACTCACCTACCTAGTTTCTAGAAACCCACTTGTCAACAATATCTGATTCACAAGTTCATTGGAAATTTTACACTAAAGAAAGAACAGGGAGATAAGCACAAGAATAGATTTAAAGAAAGAAATTAAGAAAAATAGATCATAGGGATGAAAAAATGATTGAAGAAACAATTTATTTTAGCAAATTTCTAGTAAATGAATTCATTATGTTCCACAAACTTTTTGGTAACTCCATAATGTTAAGCAAGCTAAGTGAGTGACACAATTGATGGATGGAATAAAAGGTTGTGTAATATGTTACAGATCTGGCATGTGTTAGAACAATTTGGATATCTTAGACATCAAAAAGGACCTCTATGTTATCTTTTGTGCATCTTTATCATCTTAAATGGAAAAACCCTATCACTATCTTTGTGAGCCAATGGGAGAAATCTTGTTTTAGAAAATAGCACAACAAATTTGAATCTCAAAAAATGTCACACTGTTTGAATTCCCTAAGCTATTTGGACAAGCCCCCATTGAAGGAAGTAAACTTCAGCACTAGTAAATGAGTATGGTTGATGAGAAAATAGCCACAATTTATAGAAGTGCTAAAAATTGTTATTTTAATCAGTAAATAGGATATCAGAGTTATTAGGGAGTCTCGGCAACTCAAACCTGTGATGTCTTACAAGCCATATGCTACAAGTGAAATTTTGCAAACTGAGATTCTAATGATAGATGAAATTATAAACATCTTAAGGAAAAACAAAGGGAGAAGAATCAAATGACCATATTAATGCATGTAAAACATAGGGTATTTATTATTTCACCATAAAATTGATTTTGTAAAAGTGAAAAGTCTACTAAAGAAATAACCTCTGTTCAATGCTATAAAATGGTGACTCAAACTTATGTGTATAATCTAGCTCATCTCTTTGTAAAACAGATAATCTAGTAGCTACAAAATAGAGCATGTGGTTATTACTCAGATACAAATTTTTAGTTCTCATTTTGTTTCTAATTGGAAGTTATCACATCATCGTATGCCTAGAAATATTGAAAGGCTAAAATCTATTTTTACTGCTCAATACTACACACAAACTATCTAGAAATTGCACAAACAATTTTCTTTCACATACACTTTATCTTTTCAAGCTCTGACAAGTAAGCATATGAAAAGTAGCAAGGTCAGAGACAATCAATATTCCCATCAAAAGATAAGAGAACAAAATTTGTATGTAGAGGTAAGTATTGCTTATGATTGGGTCAACTTTTTAATCAATGGTGGAAAAGAAACCTCAGAGAGTTCATGGATTGGGTCTAATGATTGGCACCAACAACATAACACTACTAGAAATACCAAGAGAAGCAGTATTAGTAGTGCTGCTAGCCATCTCTAGAGTGATATGGAGCCAATGATTGTTGACATCTTTGACACGAGAGTTGCTCTTACTATCATTTAATATTATAGCTGCTTGACAAAAAATATATGCATCAGTTTTGAAAGTAGGAATTTATTAATGATATTTATGCACCTATGAAATGTTTATTATGAAATTATATTGGAAACAAAATATATCATTCTATGGTATTATATGAAATGTGACATGTAAGCTATGATGCTTTTCCCAATTAGATGCTAGATAAATTGAAGATATTAGAAATAAAATAATCAAAATGGTAGCTCAAAATGCGCCTTGAACAATACAATCCCATTCTCACAAGTTGTAACAATTTACCCATACTGTCTATTAGTATGTGGAAATATAGAGACACTTCACTAATTCATGGTTAGCAAATGCTCAACATTCCACCCTCATCTAAAACTGCACCAATGATTCTAGTGACTCGATGCAATCTAGAAGCTTCATTACATTGAATTGTATCAATAGTAGCATACATAACAAGATCTGCTATAATAATAGCTTATAGGCCTTTGGTTTATTCCTTCACTATCTAACAATATACAAATTTTAGAATTTAGTTATTCTATTAGAGGCACAGCCTCTGCTTCATTATTAGTTCTTTTGGTGAAGAGTAAAGGTGAAACCCCAAGAAAGAACCTTTTATATACAATCACACCAGCCCTAGCTAAGTTTCTCTTCCAAACCTTGGTTAGAAAGAAGGGGTTCAGATAGTAGTAAATTGGTACTTATTTTTCTACATATATGTTTAGGTTTTAGATGCTTGGCTTTTCTAATGGCTTGCAAATTCCTATTACAATATGTTACATCAACACTTAAATTGTCATTTACAATCCTTCAGTGTTATCTACTGGTGAGAGGCAACAAGTAGAAAATTTAGGGACAATTGAGTGGCACTAGTCGTTGAAAGCCTGAGTATACAAATGAGTGATTTTTCTATTATTTCTTTTATGAAGTATTCTTAGTCAAAAGCATGTTATTTTAACATCACATTTTGTGATAAAACAAGTGTTAAGATATTCTGATTTGACTGATTAAATGAGATCGCTACCATTTTGGTCCTTGAAAATTTTCTATCTATGTTTTATTTAAGTGATTATTCAATTGATAAGACTGTGTCTTTTTAGTAGATTCCTTTAGCCTTCAGCTATTAAACCCTCTGATTGTTTATTTTTGGAAAATTTGCTTGAAGCTTGACAAAGCTCTTCCATGTTTAAATAGACAAGAGACAAAAATAATAGAGATAAAAGATAAGTTTTTTTTATAAATATTGATTATAATCATCAATTACAAATTTTATTGCTCAAAATAGAGTTGCTAGTATATAAAATGTTGTCCTATATCATCTAAAACCATTCTCATACTGTTTCTAAAACATTTATCCTTTTCTAACCCTATTTTTTCTAAGATACTACGTTGAATTCTAGTTTCCTTCTATTCCACTACAGAACAACCCTTGTTTTTTAATTTTTTATACACATAAAAGACTACCCTAAAAGAAACATATAAACCCAACAAAAAGAGAACAAATCATTAATTGCATTTAATAAAGAGGTTGTTTGCAGCATAGAAGATTGGGAGTCACTCACTAATCTAACTTTGTCGATTCATTTTAATACTGAGTTATATCTTTAACAAACCATGGAGAGAGATTTTTAATAAATCTTAGTGTAGTTTGTTAAACTACATTTGAGATCCCATCTATACTAAGGTAGCAGATTCAAGAACTAAATTAATTTCCTTGCTAAATAGCTCTTCTTTCTTGAAGGTATGGGTCAAATAGTTTCCTTTATGTAGATAATTTAATTTAAACAAATACATTCATCAAGTTAGAATCCATATGCTAACTAACCATGTTTTATCCACTTGTATACCTTGTCAATTCTCAGGTATTTTCACAATTTCTAATCTATTGAAGACAAAATAAAATTTTAATCACATTTAACACTCTAAATAAAAATTCTTATTTGCAATAAACCCATGAATAGATTATTTTCTTTTTCCTAATGATAAGAAAAGTAAAATTTACATAGATTTACCATTTTTTGCAATTAATCTATTTTATTTTATATCTACTAAAACAAAGGTTTGAAATACTAAAACCAAGCTTGTTTGGACATGTAAGATGAAAACTCAGTGGCAAAGCAATCCTCCAGAAGTAATTGCACAGTGGTCAACAAGAAAAGGTAATATAGATAAAGCAGGGATCACAACTACTTACACACAATGCCACCTGGGTTTTGCAACCAAAGAAGCAAGATAGTCTCAATTGGATGGATTCCTTGTTACCATTATACAAGACAGTCATATGCAATCATTTCAGATAATTACACTAGTGCTAATGCAAATAGCAACAACCATGAAAAGTGCTAAAGGAATAAATTCAAAAATAAAGTATTAGAAGCAGAGATACAAAAATTGTCAACCAATATCATAAATTTCAAGTGCTTGTTGCTAGTTGCTGCATGTAGAGGCAAAAATGAGAAGCTTTGTAAAGCAAAGTTACAGATTCATGAATGTAGAAGACAATAAAGAGGCTAAAAATGAAAATAGGGGCCATGACTAGAATAACCAGTAACGTATACCTCATTTTTGTAAAGCAGAGTTGCAGATTCATGAATGTAGAAGAAAATAAGGAGGCTAAAAATGAAAATAGGGGCCATGACTAGAATAACCAGTAACGTATACAAGGCAACCAACATGATCCAATCAGGAAGAACATCAATAATGTTATTGTAACATGCATAGAGAAGTGTATTCGGAACTATTTTAGAAGCATGAAACCCACATGAAGTTGCTGATAGAGGCTACAATCTTAGATTTGAAACCCTCATTTCAATCAAGGAGATGTAGCATTGGGTATCGAAATATTCCATGAACAGAAAGCCATATATAGGGTCATGACTAAAGAGATACAATAGAAAAAGGAAAAAACTCGTATCCATCACATTTGGTTCAAATAACACTTTGAATGTGAAAATACACAAAAAATGTATTAGTTGAGAAGAATGTTAATGACATGTATAAAGACCAAATACATGAGCTTTACCCAAAATACCTATCCTATAATTGGATCTTTGTAGCAAACCATAGACAGTATTCAAACATTTAGAAAGAACTAAGGCTTTAAAAAAAGAGTCTAGAGTCTTAAAGTCAAAAATCACCCACAGTTCTACATAAAAAAGAAATCATGTAGGAAACCTAATGGACATTCTTCAAAGGAATGACAAAAAAGAGAAAGGTGTCAAATAAGAAAGGAAAGTTCCCCTACCTAGGGGTATAGGCAAACAAGAATGAATGCCTTCCCTACCACATCTAGGAGCATATTAGTGTTGGATATATATCGCTGAAAGTTTATTTTCTACCTATAGAAGATGGTATGCTTCCACGAAATTTATTCCCTTCTAGGTATAGATAGGTTCAAGAAGCCAAGAAAATGAACATGAGACAGGAAAAACTACTGGCAAAAAGTAGCAAAGTTGAAAAGTTCCAAACCCTGTTGAGGAGCGAGGAAGTTGTGCCCACAAACTAGAGTTCTTCTGCAACAACTGAACAATCTGCAATAATACACCTCATACACAAATCTCCACTATTTGCTCTAGAAACAACAAAACACAACTAAATCCAATTCTATATTTAATCCAGCCTTTGAAGACTACATCCAGCGAAGAACTTTAATGCAACATTCAATACTAAGTATGAATACAATAAATATTGAAGCATGCAAATGTAGGCAACTGTCCTATCGAACATTATAAAAGGATGCAATAAAATAACTAAGCCAAATATATCTTGCAGCTATCAAAATAACTAATACACATATACCTTCTTGTAGTTGTTAATTAATATTATTTAATTTACAAAACTAATTAAACCACTAGCGAAAAATAGCCAACCAATAGAAAATTTTAAAAATTCCAATAAAATTTGAAATTTGAAATATCAACTAGCATGAAGCATAAAATATATTATTATTTTTAAAGTTTGAAAGCACAATTAATTCTTCATAATTCATATGAAAACATTAGTCTCTGCCTTTTAAAAGGCAGGGACTAACAATTTTTTTTTCCATTTCAAATTAACACAATTAACCAAATAGTTGTCTCTATAATCGTTTCTAACCCCACCTCTAAGGGCACTGGCTAAATAGCCACAAAAATGCACTAGTCTAAATCGGCAAAATCAACCCCATTCCATTTGCTAAAGTCATGTCGTGGGCCAGTATAATAATCGGCGCAAGGTTTCTTTGTACCGCACATCCCTTGTACTGCATGGCCGACATCAATTGTGCCTGCAAATTCTAAACCAACAAGCCCATTTAATTGAAAGCCGACAGACTTATGGCAACCGCATGGCTATAAGAAAAGCTGCCAACTTCACCAACTTCCTTAACAGAAAGAAGCGGGAAGGATGCAACTCATTTGCAGTGTTATACTAAATCAAATCTGCGCAATAAAAGCTCATTTCCAGTGTTAGAAGCCTGGACTAAATAAAATATGTGCAATTTGAGTGTTATACCTTTGTCAGGTTAAATTTTTTCTAGATTAGATCCCAATATGTATGCTACTTGATGCGAAACTATCAAGCTTAAGATTTTTATCGGATCAACACAAGATTCACTTGCTCAGATCGAGCCCTATCTACTGCAAGTCTCTGAGCTGGCATTGAATGCGATGGCAACTCATGTGACTTTGACTGCTGATCTGCAAACTCGTCAACTGATGTCTCTCAAATAAGATGTGCTTCCCTCCAATAATTTGTAGAGGTCGATTAATGTCAGATTAACTATCCTCGATCCTTCGTTTCAGGTTTTCTTCTCCACTAAATTTTTTTTTTTTTTGCTTGCTATGGTTATGTTTGATTATGAAGATTGCAAATTATTTAAATTAATCTTTGATTATTATATGATCTTTGCTCCTATGTTTTTTGTTGCTCCATCATTTGATTGAAGTATTGTGCTTTGTCCTGCCATTTTGATAGCCTCGCAGATTTGGCTCTAAATTTCAGAATTGCCTAATTTGAAGAATTTAGCTGCCAAAATAAAATTTGGAAAATTCGCTTCCTAAAGATTAATATAATTTTCTCATAAATGTATTGATTCTAGGTTTATTTTAGACATTATTATTGTAGAAAGATTAAATCAATGGGGATTAAGTGAGGAAATAACTTTTCTAACACATGTCATTTTTCCCCTTCTTGTATGAGGTTTTAGATTTAGAAGCAAGATTTTCTACATGCAAGATGTGTGAATTGTAATTTAGAAGAAATAGATTTTGAAAAAATTACTAGAAAGTTGTCAATTAGTAAAATAGTCCATGCTTAGTAAATTATTCTAACACATTTTCTAAGAAAAGTTAAAGAAAGGATTAGATAAACATCTCAAGTCTAAATTTGTGTCAGATAAATTAGTATTATAACTCACTAGAATTATGTTGTCTACTAGAACATTCCTACCTTTTTGAGGCCATATTTCAATCACATGTTAATCTTAGATTCTTTTTATCAATTTTATATTCAAATTTGATATATTAAACCTCTAACTTATTATTTATATTTATTAGTGTTTAATTTCAAATATTTTACCTATGTTTTGTTGTATTTTCTCCAATCACATGTAATTAACAAGTGTCACTTACATGCTTAGTACTTGCCTTTAATAACATTAGTTTTAATTTTGTATGTAAATTTAGTTGTTATTTTATCATATGTTTATTATATGTATGAAATATATTAATGTTTACTTTTATATATTTTTAATAATTAATTATGTATGTATGGTATTGAAATTTTTAATCTAAAAATAAGGCAAAAATATCTTATAATTCTTCCAACAAAATTTTAATCACTAATTAATAAAAAATGAATATAACAACACTCAACTAAGAATTGTAATTAATAACTACACTATACATTTAAAATCTAATTTTTAAAACTTTTTTAATATATTAATTCATAATAAAAGAAATATTTATTACAATAGATCATAATAGGATGTTGCTTGCCCCTTTCACACTGTAAGAGATTAAAAAAGTGGTATCTTCATTCCCACCTGATAAAGCCCCAGGCCCTAATGGATTTACAGCTCTTTTTTATCAAAAATGCTGGGATTTTATTGGTTTTGATTTATTAGCAGGGGTTGAAGTGTCAAGAAGGAATACCAAGATGATCAAGAGCTTCAATTCAACTAATATTGCTATTATTCCAAAAGTTAAGCAGCCAACTTCTTTTGCTGACTCTAGGCCTATCTCTTTATGCAACATGGTTTATAAATTGATTACTAAAGCTATATACATCACGTTGCAACAATTTATTCCTCATATCACTTCTTTAGATCAAGGTGGTTTTGTGCCAGGAAGAGAAACATGGGAAGGCGCTGTTGTTGCACATGAGACTCTTCATTCCATCAATTCTCATCAGTTGTCTAGTTTTGTGGTCAAGCTTGACATGATGAAGGCTTATGATAGAGTAAGATGGTCATTCCTCTTTTAAGTTATTTCCAAATTTGGCTTTTCAGATAAGTGGTGCAGATGGATCAAAAATTGTATTTTTGGTGCGTGGTTTTCAGACATTATTAATGGAGAGTCAATTGATTTTTTCCCTCTTCTCAAGGGATTCGTCAGGGTGATCCACTATCTGCAGTTTTGTTTATTCTTATGGTTGATGCTTTTAGTAGATTCATCAATAGATCTTCACAATTCAGCTTATGGCAAGAAATTTTGATTCCTCGTACATCTATTACTGTTACTCACTCCCTATTTGCTGATGATACTCTTCTTTTTGGTATGTCAAATGTAAAGGAAGCTAACCATATTAAATATGCCTTGGATCTATATTCAGAAGTTTCTGGTCAAAGAATCAATGCCAACAAGTCCAAAATTTTCATTTTCAACACTAATGATGTAGTGGCTCAGAGGATTTCTTCAACTTTGGGTTTCCTAGTGGATCACCTCCCATCCATTTATCTTGGAATTCCTTTTCTTATGGGAGAAAATAAGACAACTTTTTGGCTTCCTATCATTGAAAAAATTAGGGCTAGGATCTCTACTTGGAAAGCTATATGGTTATCTTTGTCAGGTCATATTTTGTTAGTTAAAGCTGTCTTTACAGCTATCCCAAACTATTGTTTGTCAATTCTCAATGCTCCCTCTTCTATAATCTTGCAAATTCAAAAGATTATCAGAGACTTTATATGGAAAGGAAATTTGTCAGATAATAAGAAGCTTCATCTTGTCTCTCTACTTGAAATGTCTCATGATAAGGCATCTGGGGGTGTGGGGTTGCATGATATTGCTACTAGAAATAAGGCTTTTGGGGGCAAGCTTGTATGGAAAATGTATACAAAATCTCATGCAAAATAGTGTTCAATCATGCAAAAAAAATATTTAGATTCCTCAAGTCCTTCCAGAATTTTTACTGTGTCTGATCCTCCCTTAGGTTCAGCCATATGGAATTTTATGATGTCTTCAAAGGATATTGTTTGTAATTATGTTACTTGGGAAATTCACAGTCGAGAGAAAGTAAAGTTTTGAGAAGACTCATGGAATGGATTTCCCCCTCTATGCAGACAAGAAGAGTTGGATGAAGCACGCCACATCCTAAAAGCTGAGTGGGGTCCCTCTTTTTGGGACTATGTTTTGGCTATTGAAATTCATTCAAGAAGGGTTCTCTAGAAAGAACCTCCAACACATCTTCTTAGTCAGCCAAGTCTCCTTTCCTTGAGGGACTCTCTTGCTGAAAGAATTTTTTTTCTTTCTAATAGGGAAGATATAGTTATATGGGCCCCAACCAAAGGTGGTGATTACTCAATCAAGGAAGGTTATTATGGTCTTCGACAAGCATATAATTCAAGCAGGAAGTGTAGAGTTTTTTCCTTTTGTTGGAATTCCACTGTGTTGCCTAAGGCTGGATGTTTTTCTTGGCTAGCCCTTAGAAAAGGAATACTCACCAGTGAATGATTGTCCAGGCTAGGTATTGCTGAATCTTTTATTTGTAAATTATGCAACAAGGAGCTAGAATCTATAGATCATCTTCTTCTCCAGTGTCCCTTTGCTTCTCAGTGTTGGGTTTCTGTGTTGAACAAGCTTCAAATGTTTTTACCTCTACCAAATAGTCTTTGGGACCTATTTCAATCTTGGCCAGTTCTATTCTCAAGATCTCTATTTGCTAGTATTTGGAAGTGCATCCCAGCTACTGTAGTGTGGGCCATCTGGTGGGAATGTAACAAGATCATTTTTCGCAATGAAAAATCAAACCTAGAATCTATTCTAGATGGGATTGAGAATGTAATTTTAGAAACAGTAAATGCAAATATATTCAATTGAATGAATAATATTTCAGTTTCTGCTTGGGATTATCTTCTTCTAAAATTTTGGAAACAAATTAAGTTACCTCTAGGTTTCTCTGCAAACTGGAATTCTAATCATCTGTCTGGTCAACTTCATGTAAAATGGTCTCCCCCCTCTAGAAATTTTCTAAGGTTAAATTTTGATGGTTTCTCTTGTGGGAACCCTGGTAAGTCAGGATTGGGTGCTTGTATTAGAAATGGGCAAGGTGAAGTAGTTGCAATCAAAGTAGATGTTTTACCAGTTGGTTCTAGCAACCTTGCAGAAGCCCAAGCTCTATTGGCAAGTCTAATTTTGGCAAAGAGATGTAATGTTTCCACCATCCATATTGAAGGTGATTCTCAAGTAATTATAAATTCTTGTTTATCACGATCTTCACATACTTGGAAACTAGCCTATATCCTTCAACAATACTAGGATTTAATTGATTCTTTTCAAACTACTTGTTTCTCTCACACTCTGAGGGAGGGCAATAAATTAGCTGATTGTCTAGCTAATCTTGGTTGTGAAGGCTCCATATTTGAATCTTTCCATTCAGAGGTTATTTTTTCGAAATTCCCATGCTTACCAGAGTGCCATATTTGGGACAAAAAGCAGATGAATGAAGCTTAATAGATTAGCTTGCACATTCTTTGTGCATGATTCACAAATGCTCCAATTAGATTGGAGGTTCAAAGTTCTATTGATTTTAGTTAAATCTTTCAAAAGGAGAGGTTTATTGGCATAATTGGACCTTGATCATTGTTGACTGTTGATATATATCATATTTTGGGTACTCTTGCTTAGTGCAAAGAAATTGTATTTTGTTGTAGGTATGCCTGGTATGACATATCAACTTTTAACACTTTTGTATTTTGGCAATGATTCAAAGTTTTCTTGCTAGTTCTTTCTCTGATGAGCCCTTGAACTAGTTTATTAATAAATATATTATATAAGTGCTATGTCACTTTTTGATTAAAATATATATATATATATATATTTATAATGGTTTTAGAAAAGTATGAAATATCAAATTATCGACTATATTATTATAATGCACATAAATTTAACATACTTTGAATAAATATATAATAAATGTACTAAGTGTGCTGAAAATTATGGATGGAGAAACAAATTCAAATATTAAGAAAAACATATCTCATTAACTTAGAAATCCCCATACAAGACTCTAATTCATTTATCCAATTAAAAGCTAGCTGATTAATACATGTATAAATTACAAAGTTAAAAAATCGACATGTATCTTTAAAAATCACAACATTTATAGAAAAATATCAAATGAAATAGATTTTAATTAGTAGAATAGAACTCATTTAATAACTATTAAATGTGAGAAATCCAAAAAATGGCACAATAGTACTTAGCCTACTGGCAAGTACTAATAACAAGGGGATAATTCAGTCATGTTCATTCATTCCCAACTCATACATATCTTAGTAAGTTTAAGCCTAGAAAAATTTAATCACTCCCTTAAAGAAATGATTGAATATGGGAGAATGTTTGTCTCTAGTTAGGATGTTAAGGGTAGTAATCCCCCTTTTCACTATATTTTTACATGGCATAATATATGTTTGATGTGAATAATAGATTTGAAATGAATTGTCCAAGTTAGTACTGAATTATGATAAACATTAGATAAGTGAAAACAACAAAATATTTTTATCATGTGTACTTATATTTTGATTCGAGTGTTAAATCTAGAAGTAATTATTTGTGCATTGTATTGTTGGGTTGGTTTAGCTCATATTATCTTAGTTACCATTTGATAATTTATTGTATTTTTTCTCCTATTTATTAGGTGTTTGAAATATAAATATTAATAGTGACTTTTGTAAGTATTATTATGCTACTAGAATAAACTTGGATTTCTTATTGGTAGTACTCTAGTAAAGGTTTAGATCCTACAAGTCTGTTGTAATAATTAGGTAATAAATAACAAGGAGTTCTTTTAATGTGCATGTTTTCTCCTAGAGTGATTTTCCTCTCTATAAATAATGTGATGTGATGTATTTCTTTAGTATTTTGTCCTTGTAAATATATGACTAGTTTACGTTTTGCAGATGCGTTCTTTAATATATAAATAGAGGAAGTATATTATAAACCTTCACATCCTATCAAAAAGAATCTAGTACATGATCTTAAAGGCTAAGATCTGTAGAGAAAATGACACTTTCACAAAATCCAAAAGGAACTTTAGAAAAAGATTATAATTAATGGCTTTAACTATGCAATGAGTTACTTTTCATAATGCTAGTTGTAATTGAATTAAATTAATATTGAATAAAACTGAATATGATTATAGACTAGTACAAAAATACAAAATATATGAATGAATAAATTACTAAAAAATGTAGATATATGACTACTTTTGATCACATAACCATTAGTAATTTATTGTCAGTCATTTATCTTGTAACCAAACTTATGACTAAATTATTTTAATCATTGATTTGGCCATTTGTTATTGTTAATTGTTAGCAAATTTGGTTATTGTTGGTTGTTAATTGGTTGTGTATTTGATCATTTATTTGGTAGTGTTTATGGTAGTTTATTTGATCATTTATTTGGTTTTTAATTTGATTATTTATTTAATCATTAATCTAGTCATACTAGGGCAAAATAGAATCGAACCACAATCCTCCTACTTTTAAAGAAGGTGTTTTTCCATTGAGCTAGTACCACATTGTCTATTAACAACCAACTTCAATATTTCATGAAACATGGTGAAGTGTCATCTAAATGAAATCAATAAAGTTTGTAACCTAGTAAATTATAGAAATGTATCCAATGGATTCTATAAAAGCATACCAAATAATGTGATATAAAAATTTAAAATGGTTAATTCTGGGACATCATTAAAAAATTTAATTTCCACAATCTTGTTGCCTATTGTTCTATAATTCAAAGTTGCTTGAATTGAAAATTTTCTTCTATAAAGTAATTTTTTCATGACATATTTCTATGTTATGCTTTGAAGACATACCAAGATCATGATAAAAGTCAATTTATAGTACTAGGAATTAGATGATTTATATATTAACATCAGATAATATTATGTCCCTATACAGTATCGGTATTAGATATTTGAGACATCTTCCTAAAAAATATTTTGGATTTATATTTATATTTCATAATTACTCTTTTTTAGATCACTTGTGTTTGCACTTTCAATAATGCAAGTTATTGAAGGTACATGAATAGTAAAAAAAATCTTATAGAATGCCAAATACCACTATTTCTCATAAGAAGTATCCATAATCAAGGTAAAATATGCACTCGATTGAAAAAGGGGGATCAAATAAATTCTAAAAATTTGTCAAACATACCAAGCTTATTGGTTTCTTCCATGGTAGAAATAAGTTCAGAATATCCCCTCCATTGAGCTTCTGATATAGCTACACATGCAATTCAATATGCAAGGAAAAATTATAGAAATGCAACCCATTCTGGCATGATACCTAAGACCTTTTCTTTCATTTGAGGCATCTACAAATAATCTGTATAATTGAGAATGTAAGTTAACTAACTAATTGCTAACATTATCCTCAAGATAACCATACTAAACAAATATTTATATAACTTAATTACCTTTTATACACTAATATAAACTAATACAAGCTACCTACCCCCTAACTATTATATTGATAACAATTAAATATTGCTAACCAACCTACTTTTTCCTTAACTATTAAACACTAATTATTTCCATAACACATCTTACTAAAATAACTTTACCTACTACTAAATCTTTTTGCTCCCCGATTCTAAGAGCGCCATCTTTATGTGCTATTCCCTAAGACTTTATTTATTTATTTTTAATTACCTATTCCTAACTCTTTTCACTTTACCTATAATTAATCATTTTAATTACCACTATTGATATTATTCTAACATAAACTTTTTATATCATTAAAAAATTTCTAACTAAGCTAAACTAATGCAGTACAAATATTTGGCTATTTAGCTAGTGCCCACAACTTGGCCTATAAGATTATATAAACACTTAGACCAAATCAAGACACAAGCTAGATAAGAAAAATAACTCAAGTTAAAACCCTTGATGAGGAAGTCATTAAGAAAAATAAGATAAGTTTTGAGGCCACTCGGTAAAAGGATCATAAAATAGAGATTAAGCTCATTGGTGAAGAGAACTACAAACTCCACTATGAACTCCAAAGAAAGCACCAAGGATGTCATGAAGAACCAAGATCACTCCACCAAAGTAGCTACCAATAATGTTAGTGAACAAAAATTGAACACACCGTCAAGCACAACAAACAAACTACTAAGAACCCAAGATGTTCCTATGTATTAGATTCTTGAGGTAAACAGAAAAAGCACCAAGCATGTCATGAAGAACCAAGATCACTCCACCAAATTAGCTACCAATAATGTTAGTGAACAAAAATTGAACACAACATCAAGCACAACAAACAAACTTCTAAGAACCCAAGATGCTCCTATGGATTAGATTCTTGAGGTAAACAGAAAAAGCACCAAGCATGTCGTGAAGAACCAAGATCACTCCACCAAAGTAGCTACCAATAATGTTAGTGAACAAAAATTGAACACAACGTTGAGCACAACAAAAAAACTACTAAGAACCCAAGATGCTCTTATGTATTAGATTCTTGAGGTAAACAGAAAAGTGTGTCCCACTCTTTAATCCAAAAATAAATAGTTACATCGATCTTCATCTTTTCCAAAGGCTTCAAATCCATCAAAGACAATAGATTTTTATATTTTTAAATCCGACATCTTTGTTTCATTCCCTAAAACACTAGAATCTTCCATATCACAACTAACCAATCAACATATTCACTCACAGGAATAAAATGAATTATATAGTAATCTACCAATAATTTATACAACTTATCATCACAATATTTATATATGAGAACCATATCAGTAGTATCATGTAAACCCAAATAAGGAGAATCATGTAGATCATCAATTATATCAACAACAATTGAATCTAACTCCACATCAGTAGAAACATACATTATTTGACTATATATATATTTTATATTTGATTATGTGCCCCTATTTCATAATTTATTTCAAGCTTGAATCGATATTTACATCACCATTTCCTTTCATGAAATTAAGTTATTTGAATTATTTAATTAATCATTATTATTTTACATCAATTTCCTTGATTAAATTGAAGTTAATGTATTTAATTAATTTTAAATAGATGGTTGGATCATCTTGATTTTTGTATTATTTAATTAAAATAATTTGCTCCCTTTTGATTAAATAAAACCCCTCCTCACTTAATGTTATGTGCAACAATTATTATTTTAAAAGAAATAATTAAATAAATGTCACACACTTTATTTTATAAGAAAAGGGATTATTTTACATTTAAATTAAAAAAACACACCCCTCATCTTATAATTTTTATGGAGTTTTACACTCCACATCTCTTAATTAAATGTTAATTGTGCATTCTCTTATGTGGGTCACACCTTTTCATTTAATTTTCATTCTCCCTCTAATCTAGGAATATCTCTTGGCTTTGGTATATATATTGAATATCTTGTGTTTGCTTGTTTTGCTTGTTGCTTTGTTTCTTGCGAGCAAGCGTTCCAGCATAAACGAAAGGTACAATAGCGAAAAATGTGTTGCAAGGATTACTAGGTATTATGCTGGATCTCTATAACACCTGGATTTGGAACTAAAATGAACATCTCATTTGTTTGTCTTGAGTGATTTTACATGCTTTCATAGATTCACACTTCATTTGGTGCTCTAAAATTGGATCTAGATTTGCTTTTACGCATATATGTTTCACATATTAATTAGGCCCTATGAACACTATTTGGGAGATCTTGAGAGACTGAGCTTCATTCACTTGCTTTACATGCGAAGCTTCTCTTGACAATGGATCCCCTTGTAGGTAGGGAACGATATTTGTCATTGTCTCATTATTATGCTTGGGTTTGTCCTCGACACCCACTAGTACTTTCTCTTTTGAGACTGGTGGTGTTTGTTGTTGGATTTTCCAAAAAGTTGGTGAGATGATTTCAAATTAGTGTGTCAAAGAATCTTGTTTGCTATGTTTAGGTAAGGTGAAGAGGCTAGAGGAGTATGCTCTGTTCACTTTTGGGCACATCAGAAACTTGGAACACTTAAATCCAAATAAAGTCCTCATGTGGTACAACTTTGTGAGTCTTCCTTGATTAGAGAGGGTTAAACTACAGTGGACATTCCCTTTATTGGGTCAACCACGTGGATGGTACCTCACGCAGTAATAGCCATTTTTGACGTGGTAGTAGCAACCGCTATATAAATTTCCTTGTGGGGGAAATCCCCACGAGTGTAGTCTTTTGTTAAGTTGTCAGATCTCCTCAGTATCTTTGATTGATTAAATTCTTGGAATATGTCAAAACCCTAGTATGCCAAGATTGGATTTTTCCCACTCTAGATTGCAAAAGCTGCAGAGTTGACCATTACTAAGAACCTTAGTGCTGCCAAATTTTCTTTTCTAGGACTATGTGTGTGATTGAAAAATATTTTGAGAACATACACAGTAGTGGTTCTAGGGATTATATTCATACTACGACACTATTTTTGTCCATGTGCAAGGTTTCTTTGTCCCTTGCCCATTGCTTGTAGACGTTTGCTTGAAATCCCTGATTGTTGTTCTATGTGCCTGATTATTATTTATAAATGAAGGAAATGATTTTTCAAGTGGAGATAGTTTTCTTTGGGATTCTTTGATTTCATCCTTGGATTGTGGGTAGTTAGATGGCTTGTTATCTTGGGTTCCCTAGTGGGGCATTACACTTTTGATTCAAAATTTTTAACTTCTTAAAAAAGTCTAATTCAAAATCTTGTAGTATGAACTTGAATTTAAGTATTGAAATCATAACTCTCTATTTAGTGATAAATTATGTTCTCCATTATCTTCCCTATCTTTCTATAATCCCTTCCACTACAAGGAAACATGACCTTTGAACTTAGTTTGTGCTAACTTAAACCTTTATGGATCCTTAATGACTTTAAGCTCAACATAAACTTCTAGCTCATTTATCTAATCTATTAAATCCTTAGGATGTAATGAACTAGAAAAGTTAGAAACATCAAGTCTATACATACATATTTGAACAAAAAAGTGATGAAGGATTCAACAATTTAGTTTTTTTTAGTATACTATACAAAGGTATTAGTTTTAAAAATTCAAAATTAAATGAACTTATACATTTATCAGGTCTATACTAGCAGTCACTCCTACTTAAATAATTATTATAGGTTTTTTTTTGTGTTTGTCATGTTAGATTACAACCTCCCTACTTATAGACAAATGGTGACTTTTTCCTTTTCAACCATAGGTTTTTAATCATGTATCTATCATGTATTCATTTAGACTATTATTTACATCTGTATCATATATCCCTATCATACAGTATACACAACCTTTACCTTAGATGTGTATCATAAATCACCCATGTGTCATATGTTATAAACTTATACCATCATAACATCTTCATAAACATCTATTGTAAATTAATTCTTTATTAACTAAACTCAAGGTAGGTTTTATATTCTAGGTTTGATCATCATCCTAACATCTTCATGAACATCTATTTTAAATTAAATCTTCATTAACTCAACTCAATGTAGGTTTTATCACTATACATTTTGTTGTCATCCTTTGGTCTTGACATTTTTTCATAAGCATTGATTTCTTCAGAAAACCTTTATAGTATTTTTCATTCTATTTTATAGATCATATTAGCTTCATAACTTTACAAATTTCATAAATAATATGACATTTAGTTAGTTTTTCGAAGTATCTTTAATAGATGTATTAACTTCACCTAGTGGGCCCATGCCTAGAATATTTTGTAGGATATTAATATATAGATATAATGACATCACTATAAAAAAATCTACATGTTTAAACAATATGCCTAGGGTTTCTAACAAATTTGATATTATTCAAGATGGGCAAAAGGAATAAATGGGAATCACTTATCAAGCTAGATGTGCAAGACATCCCAAATGAAGAAAATCATTTTTCAAGTTATGAACTTGAATGGACACCTATTGGAGTTGATAATGACCAACAAATAGACTTGTGTGCCACTATCCCTCTTCATAGACTCCCTCACTTTGTGAAAGGTGAAGGTTTATTAAATGGTATAGAAACAACTTTTATACGAAAAAGACATGATGAACATTTTTTGATAGAGCCTTCTGACCACGCCACAAAGATATATTCAAGGTTTGTATCTAGATTTAACAAATTAGTTATGTCACCCTTTTTTAATAATGTGAATTAATAATTTTTTGTTGTACATGTATAAACAGGTGGTGCTTATGATATTTATATGGAGGATCATGACCAACATATTTTGGATAATCACATGTTGATGATATTTATATAGAAGATCACAGTCAACACATTTTTGGACAATATTATGATATATTATATTTTAGATATTGATTATTGAGTACTAAACTATCTTTGCTAGAAGATGTGGAATTCATTTGCTATGGAGATTTTTTTCATCATGTTGTAACTCTTTATTTTTAAAAAGAAATTATGAAAAAGATAGAAAAAGATAAGGTAGGTATTACGTATGATCTATGATACTTTTGTAGATGTATTTGGGATCATAGATTTGAATAATCAACATACCATTTTGGATAAGCTAGGATAATTCATCCTTAAAATCTTGTAAAAAAATCAATGTTCGATTTAGATACATTTATCTTACAATTTGCATATTGAAACCTACATTCGTATAAATTTTGTTAATTTAATGATTGTTACCTTATATTGCATTGTTTATAAACTACCTAAAATTACTCCTAATTTGAATAAAAAATTTAACATCAAAATTATACCTACAATCCACTCAAGAGAATGAACAAAACATTAATACCCTATGACACTATAAATTCCTATGGGGAAACCTAGCACTTGAAGGAGAAAAATGAGCTTACAATTTTCATCTAATTGAGAGAGCCAAAACGCTCTCTGGAGAATGTATGGAAAATTTTTAATTCTCATTGTAACCAAGAATATTCTTTAGAATATATTAGGGTAAAAGCACAAATCGGTGTCACCTTTTATAAAGAAACAAGATATCAGAATGCGACTTTTCAACATTACTGACAAAAATAATGGTATTTGTGTTTTGAATTTGAAGATCATGTAAACTAATGAAATGTGTAGAATTGGATGAATTTTATGCCTATAATTTTTTAAATTTTTTTGAGTAAGAATTTATTCATTTTCTTTTATTTTGAAGTCCCTTTTCTAATTGTAAAAAAATATAGGGTGTAGTTCCCGTCAAACAAGTATATGCAAATCATCTGTTTGTATTTTGATTTGAAAATATCTTATAGATGACATGTATAGCTAGGGAACAGAGAAAGAAATAATTATTTTTGATATATATTTTCTTTTTTATAAGTACTCAAGCTCGACCTTATCAAAATCCAATAATTTTTTCCTTTTGTCAAAGCTTCCTTATCAAATCTACACCTTCTTGAAAAAAATTTACATATTAATGAAGAGGATTCTTTCCTCTAGAGATAATTATAAATTTTTAAAAAAAATTTGGTATGATTTACTATTTTTTTTCCTTATTTGAGGGATCATGTTCTCAAATGTTAAAATATTGACTTATAATATTCCTTGTTAATGTATCTAATATCCAAGAAAGAAATTTATGCATTTTTTTTTACCATAGCAATTTGGAATCATATATCTTCATCAGCATCTTTTCACGAAACAAAGACACAAATTATGTATCATGCAAGGGAAAGGAGAAAAAATCTAGAATAGTAGTATGTTAAATTTCTTAGCATGACATGATTCATTTGTGAGGATGATAGTTTACCATCATAGACATTTTCACACTTATACCTTTGAATAGTTGATTATAGTTCATTAAGCTTGCCAAGATTTTGGAGATAACATTGAATTGATTTGACCATTAAAATTTTCAAATGAATGTACATGTGTTTTCTATGAAACATCTATTTGTATAGGTTAATGTGTTCTATATCATGCTTTCCTTCCTCCCTACTAAGCATATTTTCACCGCCTACAAAGGAAAATAGAAAAGGTGGGAGGATATTTTAACATCAATTTATCCTATTCTACTTAAAGCAATGGCAGGACACTACATTTTTATGGGATGGTTAGCATATTATCAGAGTTTTAGAGCCCTCGAACCCTACGAACGGAGGATCAAGAATGTCATGTGTTTGAATCGACCTAAGCACATGGTTCACATCAACAAGTGCAATCACAATTCTACTCACGATCTTTCTCTTCATCACAAAGGTCAAGAAGATCTGATTCTCTAGTGACAACGAATCCATGGCTGAAATAAATGCAAAATCAAAAACCTCGCTTTCGACCAAATGATTATTTTATTATTTTATTATAGGTTTACAATGTGTGTTTTAATCATGCTTTTGACGTCATGTTTTAATTTATATAGAGGATCATGACCAACATATTTTTGGATAATCACATGTTAATGATATTTATATAGAAGATCACAGTCAACACATTTTTGGACAATATTATAATATATTATATTTTAGATATTGATTATTGAGTATTAAACTATCTTTGCTAGAAGATGTGGAATTCATTTGTTATGTAAATTTTTTTCATCATGTTGTAACTCTTTATTTTTAAAAAGAAATTATGAAAAAGATAGAAAAAGATAAGGTAGGTATTACATATGATCTATGATAGTTTTGTAGATGCATTTGGAATCATAGATTTGAATAATCAACATACAATTTTGGATAAGCTAGTATACTTAGTTGATAAGATTTAGATGAAAGACATAGAGACTAATGAAAGATTACTACAATGGTTTGAAAGAAGAATGAAACATAAAGTTCTAGAGAAAGTCTCATAGGAACTTGTCCATTGACCAGCTAAGCTTTCTGCATCAGTCACACAACTACAAATAATTTTACAAACCATTAATTCATTGTATATAAAATTGTGTGATATTGATTTCTTTACTACATATATACTACAAGTTCATTAGAGATATTACATACACACGTAAAAGAAAATGTAATTATATTGGGCAAGAATGCAAGTTCAAAATCCTCTTCATATACTAACAATTAAAAAATAATCCTAGTATCTTCCCTTATAAGGTTCACATTAGTAAATTTGATATTCATCATAATTAACAAAGAAATGATCTCTGTCAACATGAATTTAGTAACATAACTGGACATCAATAAATGAACCTTGGAAGCATCTTATCTCATCCATAATGTAACACAACTAAATCAACACAAATTATTTGTCTTTCTAACTTTCTCATTATTGCACAATGACCTACTTACTCCTATCTTTTGTCAAATCTTGATCTTAGGAATATCTTGAACATCCTCACATCCCTTTTAAATAATTCTACCCTTTATAAAACAACTTGATTATTTTGTCATTACAAGTCTAATCACAAGGAACACCATGCATTCATAACACAAAAATGAATAAAACATCTTATGCTCAATGAAATTCTTAGTTTCGAAAAAGGATCTCCTTGAGTGTGATAGACTAATTCAAACTTCCATAATAATAGATGATATCTTATTCGATAGGAAAGAAATATGAGATTTCCATTATACATGCTCTTCTACTAGTTAGAGATAAGATATCAGGTCTTAGGGCATCAAATAACCATATGGAGCCTCAAATCTACAACATTAATAACTTCAAAGCATATCAAAGGAAAATGTTTCACCAGACAGATGTGAATGTATAGACTGTGAATTGATAATTTTTCTAATCTTTATTTTTAATCTTCTCTATTAGTGCTTTGCTTAATTAAACTATTATTGTTTTACTGTTTGGGTAATACTTTACCATTGATAAGTCTCAAGTATGACTATTTCCTAGTTTTTAATTATATACCAATTAAGGTAAAGGTAATTAGGTATGGTTAAAGTAAAAATAAAAGGATTTTTTTATGCTTCTAGGGTTTAGACATACAAATGAATTCTGATTACATAGCATTATGAGGTAGAGTTGGTATAGAAACATACTACACTAGTTCGAAACTAAAAGTTGTGCTATGAGAACTCTTAGCACGGGTTGATTAAGTTTAATTGATTAAACTAAAGGGTCACAAATTAATGGATACATCATAAGTCAAAGAGGTAATTAGGGTTTTTAAGTTCTTATATCGAGTTCGAGTTAGTTAGGTTATTATTCAAAAGGTTAGGTTTACATGATTCATCTTCCTAACATGACGAAGGAAACTCACCTCTATATTGACACAATCATGGTTAACCCTAGTTGATGGGCTAATAAACCTTACTTAACTATATTAAATTACATATAAATTGATTTGAAAAATAGCATGGATTACATGATGTCTTAATCAATACCGCTTACCTAATGCAACTTACAAGAATAATGTCCTAGACAATTAAATCTGCACTTCTTATGTTACTTAACAATATAATATTACCTAACTCGAAAGCTATCCAATCCTCTTAGCATAACATTAACACTACTAAATACTAATCCAATAATTAAATATTAATGAATCAAACATTTATAAAAACAATACTACTAAACTAATACTTTAAACAACTTACAATTTCACCTTTACATACCTCTTCCTATAACCTATACTAACATTAACACTTAGCAATTTCTAGCCAAAATCCACTTAAACTTTAATTTTATTGTTTTAACATCTTTGTCCTAATAACATTAATAAATATAATCATATCTTAAAACAATATCCTAACACTATTCAAATTAAAAATCACAAATTCCAATGAATTCCCTAACAACTAACCCTAAACTCTTACACACTAACTATTATAAATTACTTAAATACCCAGTGAAATAACTTTGTATTAAAAACTCTAAATACAACGCATTATAAAAAAACACATATATATATACTAATCATGATTTTTAATTTACTAAACACTAATACTACCCTTAAACTACCCCTAAACCTACCACTAAACTCATCCTAAGCTTCCTATGCTACTTGGCCACTTGGACACTTGTCTACCAACCTTTTCAGCCAATCTTGTTTGCAGCCGATCCTCTGTCTGAAGGCGTCTGTCCTTCCAGAACGCATCTGTCCTTTCTGTCCTTCCTGAGCGGCACCCCTGACGTGAAACCCTGCGATTACTGGCCCACGACGTGACTTTAGCGGACGGAACGGGGTTGATTTAGGCATGCCGTTGATTTAGCCGGGTGCATTTTCGTGGCTGTTTAGCTAGTGCCAACTCTAAGTAGTAGTGCTCTGTCATCTGTGATGTTACATCAAACAATAACTTTCGCGGAAATCTCGAAGATTTCAGATATGGAAATGTACGTACCAATTTGGAACGAACGAAAAACTCAGACAATTCATTTGGGCTGGATGCTATATTAATAGGTCATTATCACATTTCATCGCGTCTCTCATCAATTAAACAGAAATCATAAATGATGAATGTAGCGCCTGACGAACGGCAAATTTTATCTGTATCGGACAATCTACTCGACAACCCTTATGAAGAGGAAAATGTCCCTTCTCTGATAGACTGTCAGGATGATCATGAGATAGCGGATCGAGATTTCATTTCTCAGTTTAAGAAATTTCCAGCAATGCCCAATATCATCACTAGTCATATATTCTGTGTCCGTAGCCGATAGACATAAGAAGGGCTTGTCATCCGAGGAAATCATTAAACGGCGGGCGTTCAGTACGATGCACGTGAATGCTGAGGAGGGCTTCAATCTGTAAAACTCTTCCTGCCCTGCCCAGGGAAGAGCAGAGCAGAACTGAATTGGCTCATCTTCTTCTCTCCTCGGCAGAGATGGTGAGCGAGCAGAGATATTAAGAAGCCTCCAGGCTGCTGAAACAGTGCAAGAATTTCACTTCACAGCTAGGAAACCCTGTAGAGAGGCTCTTCTATTACATTTCCGAAGCCCTCCAAGAGAGAATCGAACGTCACACTAACCAAATAGGGGAAAAGAAATACCCCCCGATTTCACCACCAACTAGAAGAATGATTTCACTGAGAACTGTACTTCCCTTTCTCAAAGTGATACAATTCATGGCCGTCCAAGCTATCATTGATGCCGTGAGGCATGGGAGGCAAATTCATGTGATTGATTTGGAAATTCGTACTGGTTGTCAATGGACGGCGTTGATTCAATCCCTCTCCGTCAGATCTTCTTCTTCTGCAGTTAAGTATCTGAAGATGACAGCCGTTGGTGTGAATTGTGATGACCTAGAAGACAGCGGAAGAAGGCTTTCAGAGTTCGCTAAATCTCTTGATGTTCCATTTTTCTACTGCCCAATAAAGGTCTCAAAGTTTGAGGATATTAACGAAGGTTTATTCAATATTAGAGCATTGGAGTTCGTTGCCGTGAATGTTCCAACAATTTTCTGAAATTTGTTATATGAACCTGGTCTTCTTGGAAATACTGTCGATGTGATCAGGAAACTAAATCCCCAGATTATGTTGATTTTGGAGGTAGAAGGGCATAATTCCCCTGTGTTCTCTGATCGGTTTACGGAAGCGCTCTTGTATTACAGCGCTTACTTTGATTGTTTGGAGGCCGTGCTGCCCGACAGAAATTATCTAAGAAGGGCAAAGTATGAAAGGAGTATTTTGTAGGAGTCAATTGAGGAACATTGTAGCCTGCGAGGGGCAGGACAGAAAAGTGAGACACGTTAAAATGGGTATTTGGAGGTCTTTTTAACACGGGCTGGATTTAGAGAAAAGAAGTTCAGCTATCAGGCTTGGTATCAGGCAAGACTATTGCTCCAACAGTATGTTAATGGAGAACGTTTTACTATTGACCAGGATGGATGTGCTATGACTTTAGGTTGGAATGGAAGGCCGTTGCACTCACTCTCGGCATGGGCCTGTCAATGACGCCTTCTTTCTTGTTTATCCGAATGATTATATCTGTCTTTGCCATTTACACCATAAATAAAATGAAATATATTACATTACTATTATAATTGTCATTTGTTATTATAGTAACTATGTTTACAGAATACATAATTTTGTCCACTTTTCTTTTTAGATTTCATGCTTCTATTATCATTGCCTCGTTTTAGCAGTATCAGAGTTTAACTTCCCAATTTGAGTATTTATTTAATAATCTATTATCGTTTCATACGTAGAACAATTGTCATCCTTACTAAGGGTAATAATTGTGAGAAATATAAATTAAATCATTCACAACCTTAAACTTAAAAATTTTCTCGGCACTCACAATTGCCGAGTGACAGTTTTACTCGGTAAACACTAAGAAACCGAGTGGCAGGAGAGTTTACCAATTGAGCTCGGTAAATGAAAAACAAACAACTCGGTAGCCAAAGGATGTCCAGTGAGCTTGGTAATGTGGATGCCGAGTGAACTCGGTAGCCACAGTAGGGTGGGGCTCGGTAGATGAAGATACCGAGTGAACTCGGTAGCCACTATAGAGTGGAACTCGGTAGAAGACATTACCAAGTGAACTCGGCTTGGACTGCAGATGACTTCTACCAAAGACAATACCGAGTGACAGAACTATAACGTGAACTTCTTTTCCACCATTAAAACCAAAGAGCCAAAGTATGAAGCTTCTAAATAAACTTTTCAAATGCAATGAATAGAAGAAGAACAATGTATTTTAGTATGCCTTCTTCTTTTCTATTCAACTTTGATTAAACCATTACAAAATCTGGGAGCATTCGGCTTCAACCAGAAATCCCTCAAATAACCTTAAAACTTTAGAATTTCAAACTTCAAAAACTTTAAATTTGCAGCTCTAATGGCTGCATACAATAATGCCTGGAGCAATCACTACTTGAACAGGATGAACTCAACAAATAATAAACTTATAGAAAGACCAAAGAAGAAACACGTGCATCTAGAGGCACAAAATGAACTTCCTTTTGTCTTTTGCATAACTGAGGACTGGATCTGCTAATCACTTCTCTTCTCTCTACAACTTCTCTCTGATCTTCTAAACTTCTTCTACTTCTTCCTCTAACTCATCGAATGAATGTGTGACATTCCTTTTTGTCTTCTACCACAAAAAATTTCCCCCTCTTTTCCAAATTTGAAAACTCTCCTACCAAGCAATAAATTCTTTTGATCATTCTACAAGCTGTCATGGACGTAGGTGGGTGTTTGGCTCTAAGGGAAAACGACCTCTTGCATTAAATATTCCAACACTCCCCCTTTGTCCCGAGCCAAACAAACAAGGATCACTGCTGATCCACATCAACTACACCAAGATACTCTCTTAGGTGTACCAAACTTCCAATGCCTAACGGCTTAGTAAAAATGTCTACTAGCTGTTGCTCAAACTTGCAAAATTCCATCTTGCTATCCCTATTCTCCACCAACTCTCTGATGAAGTGATATCTAATTTCTATGTATTTGCTTCTCCCATGGAAAACTAGATTCTTGGACAATGCAATTGATGAGATGTTGTCACAATAAATTGTGGTTCCATCCTCTTGCCTTTCATTCAAATCTGTCAAGATCCTTCTTAACCAAATTGCTTGACATGGTGCTGCATTTGCTGTTATATATTCAGCCTCTGCTATAGATTGAGAAACAATAGATTACTTCTTGGATGCCCATGAAATTGCACCCGATCCTATTTGAAACATATATCCGGAAGTGCTCTTCATATCATCTAAACTTTCAACCCAATCACTATTAGTGTAACCAACCAACTTGAATTCATTTGCTGCAGTATACAAAATTTCAAATCCCTTGGTACCTTTCACATACCTTAGGATCCTCTTTCCCGCTTGTCAATGGGAATCCTTTGGTGTTACCATAAATCTGGAAATCAGACTTACTACATGCATTAGGTTTGGCCAAGTTGCACTCAAATACATTAAACTTCCAACCATACTCTTCTTTAGTGTTGGATCCACTCTCTTGCTAGAGTCTTCCTTGCTCAACTACAGACCTACTGCTGTTGGTGTTGGGGCTGCCTTACTATTCTACATTTTAAATCTCTCCAAGATCTGCCCTACATATTTTTCTTGAGAGATGAAGATGCCATCATGCATTTGTTTTACTTCTATGCCTAGGAAGTATTTCAAGAGACCTAGGTCTGTCATCTCAAATTCATTTTTCATGGCCTCTTTGAACTCACCAATTAGAGCCTTGTCATTACCAGTAAAAATCAAATCATCTACATAGAAGACAATAATTAACACATTTCCATTTTCTACCTTGATGTAGAGAGTAGGCTCACCATTGCTTTTGCTAAAGCTATTGCTCATCAAATATAAGTCAATCCTTCTGTACCATGCCCTTGGAGCTTGCTTGAGCCCATAAAGAGCTCTTTTCAATCTATATACTTTGTGTTCTTCACCTACAACTTCATAACCAGGTGGCTGCTCCACATATACTTCTTCCTTCAATACACCATTTAGGAAGATGGACTTCACATCCATTTGGTATACCTTCCATTTATGTTGAGCTGCAATTGCTATGATAGCATGCACGATTTCTATTCTTGCAACCAGGGCATAGGTCTCACCATAATCTCTTCTATACTATTGTTTGTAGCCCTTGACTACTAGCCTTGCCTTATGTCTATCAATTTTTCCTTCAGCATTACATTTAGTCTTGTAGAACCATTTCACTCCAATCACTTGCTTCTTGGAAGGCAAATCAGTTAGCTCCCATGTCTCATTTCTTTCTATAGCATCTATCTCCTCATCCATGGCTTTACACCATTTCTTCTCCTTAATAGCTTATTCAAAATATATTGGATCACTATGAGAAAATAATGCAAAATTAACACTCTCATCATAATCCTCATACCTTTCATCTTGGTATATCTCCCTAAGACTCTTGGTCTTTCTTGGTAAGAGGTAGGAGAGTGTGGGATCACAATCTTTGCTACTGTTGCTTGGCAGTGACACTCAGTCATGCCTAGAGGAGCTCGTTAATGACTGAGGCTACTTGCCTTTTCTTCTATCTACTCCTTCTTCTTGCTGTTCATCAGCATCTTCTTCATTCATAATTGGCACTTTACTTGAATTACTTGGTGACTCATCAGTTGGACCATACGAAGACTTATTTTCAAGAAATTTCACATCTCTTGAAAGAGTCATCTTGTTGTTTAATGGGTCATACAATCTGTATGCCTTTGATTCTGAGATGTACCCTGTGAAGATGCACTTCACACCTTTGTCATCTAATTTTTTCCTTTTCTCTTTAGACACATGTGCATATGCAACACATCCAAACACCCTTAGGTGCTCAACTGTTCATCTTTCTTGTGACCATGCTTCTATTGGAATTCTATCACAGACTGCATTTATAGAACACCTATTAATTAGGTAAACTATTGTTGCCATAGCCTCTCCCCAAAATTTAGTTGGGATACCTTTCTCTTTCATTGTGCTCCTTGCCATTTCAGCAATGGTCATGTTCTTTCTTTCAGCCACTCCATTCTGTTGTGGTGTATAGCTGGCTATGAGCTCTTTCTTTATACCATATTTCTTGCAAAAATTTACAAAAGAATTGGAGTTATACTCCCCTCCTCTATCTGATCTTAGGAGTTTGATATAGTGTCCACATTCTTTTTCAGCCTGGGCTTTAAATTGTATAAATTTTTCAAATGCTTCAAATTTATTCTTTAAGAAATACACCCATGTCCTATGACTGAAATTATCAATAAATGCCATGAAATAAGTACTCCCCCTAATGGAAGTAACTTTCATAGGACCGACTAAGTTAGTATGCACTAACTCTAATGGATATCTAGCCCTCCTAGAATTTCCAAAATTAAAGGGAAGCTTATGTTGCTTCCCAAAATACAAGCCTCACACTTGTCACATGAATTTCCTATATGTGGCAAGCCTTCTACCATTCTTTTATTTGACAATAAATTTAAACCAGCATAGCCAAGATGACCATACCTGAGGTGCCATAGCCGTGAGGGGTCTTCTATCACACTCCTTAGAGCTGATTGTGTGAGAGGTGCAGCACCAACTTGAGATGAGAAACATGTCTCTATCCTCAAAGGAAACATTCTGTTCTTTGTCATTTGAACTGTTGCAAGTAAGTTCTTACTCCCATCCTTTTCTTGAATGACACACGTGTTAGTCTCCATCAGCAATTTGTATCCATTTTGAATGAGCTGACTAATGCTCATCAAATTGCGCTTCATACTAGGGGCAAAATATATATTTTGTATTTCCTTCTTCTCACCTTTCTTGGTGCAGACCATAATAGATCCTTTGCCCACTACTAGTAATAGATATTTAGGATTTTGGGGGAGCTCCTACGACATGTAATAGATGATGGATATTGTTATCCAACTTGGCATTAGGTTTTTTTACTAAATAGATAATGTCTTAAAACTATAAGGAAGACACATAGAAATAGGTCTAGTGAGATGAAATTCTTAAGGAATTTTCCTCAATAATGTAAAATAATTTATCATAGATTATTCGTATATGAAAATAAAGTTTTGTGGTTTGACTGAATTGGATATATAAGATTAAGAATGGTACAAATGATAGCATCAATAAATATAATAAAAATTTTAGAGAATAGGGGTTCTCTCTAAAGGAGAGAATAGACTATAAGGAGTCATTTTATCTAGTTATTAGTATACTTGTACATGATATCTCGTATAATTTGTAGCATGGATAGGATTGTAGATAATTAAATATATATTACAAAAACATTCTTTAATGGCTAGCTGAAAGAGGATGTAAATATGAAACAACTATAGGGATTTTTAGAATACACTAAATATATCTAGATATTTAGATTGAAGCCATCCTTTTATAATATTAATTAGTATCCCAAGGCATGGTATGAAAGCATTCATAGTTAATTATAGGGAATGAGGTTCATTTAGAATCATGCAAATCGTAACATTTACAACTTTCTATATTTTTGGGTGAGGATCTCATTCTTGTCCTATATATGCATGACTTATTTCTAGTAGGTTCATTAAGGATCATACAAGAGTGGGAAAGGTATCTTGAAATAAATTGTAATTATAACTATTTGGGGCTTGGATACCACTTTCTATGTATGGAGCCATTACTTACAATGTAGATATTTTTATTGGACAAGGGACATATTACATCTAAATCTATAAGACAATCAATAAATAGGATTGGAAACCAATCTCTAAGCCTATTATTATCAATTCTTATAAGGTAAACACATATACGAATAATTATTTATGTGCCACCTTGTATAGGAAGTGGATTGTTTCTTTAATGTAGTTGGTAAAAACTAGGTCATACATCTTTGGTAGTAAACTCTCTTAGCTAATTTCTAGATGAGTAAAAGAGAGTACACAGTGTTAGTAAATAGATTTTTTCCCTCAAAGAGATATGTAGATAATGTTTCAATATGTTAGAGTTGAAGAAACAAAATATATGAAGAGTTAGATGAGTTATCATTGATTGATAACTCTCGTCCAAATTTAGAGGTACAACTCCCTCATGAAAGGATATTCAATGAATGTAAACTAAAACACATAACTTTACCTGAAGACACAAAGGATTTCTGGCATTTGTCCACCAACATGGAGTGAATGCAATTACAAGGTTTATAATGAGATAATGAATGAAAGATAAATAGATAGGCATAGGACCACCTATTGAGTATTTCATGCTACTAGAAGAGAATAGAGAGAATCAAACATATCATTTTGCAAAAGACAACAATACAGGACTATATTTGAAAAGGGATAGAAAATACCATAGGATCTTGCTCTATTTGAAAATAAATATTTAGACATAAAGATCTAATGTAACAAAATAACAATAGTATTATTCCATCGCTGCCATTACAATCAGATGCAAAATTAAAAATTAAAAAATCTAGTCTCTGCATTCCCTACTGCATTCAAAAAATATTCTTCTCCCTCCTCCTACAACTATAGAACTCCAAAACTGAAAAAGAAGAACCTCATTACCATAGAATATTCCCTTTTTAATCAATCCCCCCAAAGAATTTTGGCAACCACCACAACTTCTTACCGAACTAATTTTGTATTATTAGGTGCATTACTATAATCATTATTTCCATTGAAAATTTAATTATTTTACATTTTTTTTTAAATTTAGCTTCTTTCCAAAGAATGCCCCTCCATACAAGTTTTCCAATAAAGTGTCATGTTACAATAATAATTAATTCTTTTGAAGAATTAATTCCTTTTTCACTTTATCTTACACCCATTATATGACCAAATTTACATCTCTTCATATAATAATAATAATAAATCTTTATAGAAGTAATTATGTGAGAGATTTATTTAGGTTGATTTGATATTTAATTATTTTGCATTTAAATATTTAAATATTTAATTATTTTAAAGAATTAAATATTATATAATACAAAATAATTTATAAATGATCTTTAAGAGATTACATTTTATATTTTCTCACATAATTGAATAGGACAGAAATATTCAGGGTTCCAACACCCTAGGTAATGGTGGCTCTCTCTGGGAGTTGCATTCTGTGTGTCAGATGCAGAGAACTCTAGAATCTTTGGATCATCCAATGCCTATCTATTGGGTCATAATGTCATTTATCTTGAATACTAAAAGTCATCATCTTGGTTTCAAGCTTGGAGCTTGAACAAAATCTCTATTTGCTACAACTTCTTGAGCAATTGTAGAAGAGATCACACATGTGATTTCTCAAGTTATGATGATTGTGCTTTCTTCATGCTTAAAAAATTCTCA
The DNA here is from genome assembly GCA_028749045.1 of Cupressus sempervirens. Classification (NCBI taxonomy): domain Eukaryota; kingdom Viridiplantae; phylum Streptophyta; class Pinopsida; order Cupressales; family Cupressaceae; genus Cupressus; species Cupressus sempervirens. The sequence continues at coordinate 306,150,707 of CM053786.1, read as the reverse complement.
CTCCTTTATAATTTGTACACTTTACTAGAGTACCTACCTACTAAACTCTCTAAACTACTTAGATATTGCTCATTTCTATCTACTTATGGAACTTTCACCATTTTCTTGGCTAATATCAAGGTGCAAACCACATATTTGCATGGAAGAATGGATTTGAGCCTACTTCCAACACTAAAATCCAATTTATTTTTTATTAGATGTAGTTTCAACATTCAAAATTTTGTGCTATCTAACATTGATCAAATTATAGCTATATCCAAATGAAACATTGGGCAAGTGAACATGTTGGTAAATGAAGAAACGAAAATCAATCTAAGTGCTTATATTTCTAAATGCATCTTTGATGCTAACTACTTCAATTACATCGTGAGACATAAAATTTATTCCAATGCCTCCCATTTCAAATGTCCACCTTACTTGGATGAACAGATTTCAATGTAAAAGCCACCTTTTTTGCTAAATTATATTTTGACCATGGTAGTTTTAACAAGTTTTCTACTTGTGGAGCCACATGAAACTATGCCCATTTGAAGAGTGTAATTATCTCCTAGATTGCATGAGTATGGAACAAATAAACCATCTATTATGTATCCCTACAATCTATAGTCCAATACCCAGTTATGAAGATTTTTGTTGTTGACTAAATCAGCTCCATGAATAAATAAATAATGATCTCATAAAAGGAGTAGAATATCCAAATTTAAACCAACTCTAGAGGATGACCCACACATGTTCCAAAACCATCCTTAGATAGACTTGTTATTTTGATAAGAAATATTAGAGGAATTCTGAGAAATATCCATTACTGTCACAATCTTCTACTGTAGATTGATTTCTTGAATTGGTGGCATGCTGCCATATGCATATTTGATCGAAGATAACTTGTCTGAAAGAAGAATGAATCTACATAGTCCCCCAATCTAGCAACACTAAGACTAGATCTTGTTAGCTATTTAATGCCACCTCCCACTATACCAACTTACATTATTATTTAGAGAAACATCATTTCCAAACAATGAGTTCCCACACATTTTGGGATTACAAGACTATGATATCGTGGCCAATCTTCCTTACCACAAATATTTGAATTAAAATCTATATATAATATGGGAGAAATATTTCTTTGACGACCTCACTATATTACTTGCAATGGTTTTTATTTTATTTTAGCACTATTAGGTTCCATTTTTATTAATTACTGCTTCAACATGCTGTCATCATACCAGGTCCCAAATCGCATGAGCCAAATCACTAAGAGATCCTCCAAAACAAAGAATTCCATAATGAGTAGAAAGTGCAAGTTTAAAAATCCAGATGACTTGTAACCATTTTTCCCTTATAACTGACATCACCATATATTTGCAACTCAATCAAGTTAGGTATTACTTCAAATGTGGATAAGTGATACATATTATAAGACAATTCTTCTCTAACACTTGGATACTTAACAATTTGATAGAACCTTCCAACTATAACAATCCATCTAGGATTCTTAAGTTCTCTAATCTTAGTACCCACAAAGAAAACCCTATTATTCTTTTAGATGCATGATTCTTCACTTCTTTGTGTCAATACTTTTATATTCAAATGCTCACTTGGTGATGGAGCTATGTTTGACTTCATGAATTAGGCTCTTATTGTCTTCAAGAAATCTCCCATTGATAAAACCATTGCATAGAAACCATGAAAATATGATCTATAACTTGATCTTTTGACTGTTACATTGATTCCTCCAAAGATGACATTGAGGAGAGAACTACAAGGTGCTAAAAAAAATGGATCATTTTCTACTTCTTGGCTATCATTTGGTTCTCTTTCAATATTCTTTTCTTGCATGCTAATAGATATTGCATTGTGTGATCAACCATACTTTTAGAAAAGTATTCATCATTAATATTTTCTTGTGTTTGTTGATCCTTCATACCTCCCTAGACAACATCATTTGGTGAAATAGAATTAGCAATCCCAACTATAAAAGAATCAAATTCTAAAGTTTGAAAATCTCCTAATAAGTTTTCATTTGATCTTTCACCCTCCAAGATTTGTTCAATGGGAGGTATATCAAGGCCAATCATTGAGTTAGTTGACTATGAGGTGTATTACCATAATCAACATGTAGATGGTAGGCTCCAACTATACTATAGGGAGTGTTTTTAATCATTGGAGGGATTACGAAATCTTCATCATTGAAAACTATTAGGCTTTAATAAAAAGAGGTAGGGAGTGCTGATTTACTACTTTGAGAATGAGCCTTTACTTTTTAGGCTTTACCTTCAGATAGTTTTTCTGTTTGTAGAGACAAATTCCTACCTATGCAATATCTTTACACTCCATTCCACTTACAATCATGTCATCGTCTAAACTAATAGCCTCCCTTTGTGCATTTTGCAATCTTTGCACTGTCTGGCACTTTAATAAAACCATGATTTTAGTTTCTAAAGTAGCAATAAAAACACACAGTTGATTACATTCATTTGGTTGGCTATTTTGAGGAATTTTACCAGCACACCTATTGAACCTATCCAAAACATCCCTGATACATTCAATCTCCTACTTTTGAATTTGAAAGAAATTGAATAATAACTCAGCAACATCAACTGTAGGCTTAAATATTTGGAGAAATTTTACCTCAAGATGACTCCAGCAAGAGATACAACCATTATGCAAATTCTAGATCAAATCAGCAATGCTCCCAACGAGATTCCCGACAAATAGTACGACAAATATGTTCTCTTCCTGCACACCAAGAATCCCACAAGTGACTATAGTTTCTTTAATTTGATCATTAGGGTCTTGATTTGCATCACCAAAAAAAATTGGGAGATAATCCATTGAATTTTTAGGTAAGGCTAAGTATTCAGATAAAGGAAACATCCCAATCTAAGCCCCCGATGGCTAGATTGCCACCAAAGCCATAACACCAGACTTCTTTCACCAAAAAAAATTAGAGTTGCCAACCTCCATCCTTTGAGAAGTATCTCCAAATATCCAAGGAAAGCACTAGAACTTCACTTTTGGTTCCCAATAGAGTTGCCAAAAATCTTTTAGTAAATAGATTTTGCCCTTCAAAGAGAAATGTAGGTAATGACTTGATATCACTAAATTGAAGAAATAAAATTTACTAATAGTTGGATGAGTTATCATTGACTAGTAACTCTCCTCTAGGTTGAGAGGTAGAACTCCCTCATGAAAGGATATTCAATGAATGTAAATTACAACACGTATCTTTAACCTAAAGACACAAAGGGTTTATGGTATTAGTCCATCAACATGGAGTGAATGTGACTACAAGGTTTACAATGAGATAATGAAAGAAATATAAATAGACAGCCATAGGACCACCTATTGAGTCTTTCACATTACTAGAATAGAATAGAGAGAATCAAACATATCATTTTGTAAAAGACAACAATACAAGACTATATTTGAAATGGGATAGAAAAGACCATAGGATCTTGCTCTATCAGCAAATAGATATCTAGACCTCAAGATCTAATATACAAATGTTTCTTTCTATTTCTTAAACATAACAAAATAAAAATAGTATTATTTCATCCCTGCCATTGCAATTAGATGCAAAAAACTAAAGAAATTCACTCTCTACATTCCCTGTTACATTCAAAAAAATTTCTCCTCCCTCCTACTATAGCTACAAAACTCCAAAACTGAAAAAGAAGAACCTCGTTACCATAGAATTTTCCCTTTTTAATGAATCTGCCCAAAGAAGTTTGGCAACCACCACAACTTCTTACCAAACTAATTTTGTATTCTTGGGTGCATTACTAGTATAATTAATTCCATTAAAGAAATAATGATTTTATATTTTTTTAAATTTAGCTTCTTTCCCAAGAATTCCTCTCCATACATGTTTTCCACTAACATGCATACATGTTTTCCACTAATGTTTCATGTTACAATAATAATTAATTCTTTTGAAGAATTAATTCCTTTAAATTCCCTTTTCACTTTATCTTACCCCCTATTTATTAACCAAATTTACATATCTTCCTATTATAATAATAATTAATCCTTATAGAATTAATTATTAGAGAGATTTATTTATATTATTTTGATATTTAATTATTTTGCATTTGAATATTTGAATATTTAATTCTTTTAAAGTATTAAATATTATAAAATACAAAATAATTTATAAATGATCTTCAAGAGCTTATCTTTCATATTTTTCTCACATAATTGAATGGGAGGGAAATGTTTAGGGTTCCAAAACCCTACGTAACACACTAGAAAATGATAAGATGATTTCTATGTTATATTCATTGTAATTTTTTTAATTCTATTATATGTGATTAACAAAAAGGAATAAAGTTAATATTCTATATTAATAAGTTGATAGTTCATCTTTTGAAAAATGGAAATAGGGAAGGATAATTCATCTTCTTTAGAGATAAGTTGACTATCACAAAGAACAACTTTCTCATGAAGAAGCGATGTTATTTTTGTAATCTCATACAATCTTCCATCCACTCTCATGAATTAGAAAATAATCATTTTTATTTTTGAAATGTTGATAGAACTAGATATATTTTTAATTAACTAATTCTTTTAGAAACTTTTAGTTACCAATTAGTTTAAAGCTTTGGAGTATCCAATATCATTTGTTGATTTATAGGATATCATGGCCATTATTTTCTAACCAAAGTACTATAAAAAGGGTCAACGGGCATTTGGAGGGGACACACTTGAGAATAATTTTCAATGATAGAAATTGAAATGACATTATTAGAAATAGGCTTTTAGTGATATCAAAAGTGTGGTGATAAAATTTAACCTAGTATAAGTGAAATTTAAATAGAAAAAATAAAGACATTGAAAGAGCTCAATTTATTTATGGGTATGTGTAGGATCATGGTCAACCAAACTATGCTCTTAAGTGGCAATAAAAAATCAACAAATCATGGTTATGTCAAGTTGACGTGTAATTTTCTACTTGTTATAAACTTTATTTCAAAAAGTTGAGATAAAAGAATCTATAAAAAATTTAATTTAGTTTCTAAACTACTAGGCCTTACCTAAAAAAATAAAAATTGATTGGTCAAAATTTTGAATTTTAATGCAATAGTAAAAAAAATTAGGACAAAAATAAGAAGTAGATGTATCTAATGACCTTAATCAAAATCAAATGATAATTTTCTTTTACTAATATTCTAGATATAAGTAGACTCGTGCCTAGTTGTGATACATATTTTTGGGTATTTTTATTCAAAATAAATTAAAAATAACAAATTTTTTACTATAGTATTTTTTGAATAAAAAAATCCCGTGTTTGACCACCTTAACTAATTCTAAACTTTGCAAAATTTAACTTTTCTATTTTTTTCCTTATGGCAAAAGAAACATAGAATGTGATGCATTTTTTGGATTGCAAAAATGTTGTACCATTTGAAAGTTATAGTTGTTTTTCATGCAATGTGTCACTCAACACTTTATATGTAACTCCATAAGAAAATAAGTAATAATTACTTACTAAACTCATAATTTGACAAACCTTACATTTATGGAAAGCTAAGATCATTGTTAAGAAACCCTTTTCATTTCATCAAATTTTGGCAAGAAAAAATTCATCAGCTACATGTTTGAAGTAAAAAAACACACAAGAACAAGACAAAACCACATCTTTGGGATGTTTCTAAAGTTTACCATGTAGGGTTGGTATCAAAAGATATAGTATGCCTTATAAACGTATTTATTTTTTTTGTTTAGTATCATTATGGATGGGAAAAAAGTTGGAATATATTTTGAAATGTTTTGAGGCATTTCAAAACTACATATTTTTCAGATCACCACTTTTTGGCACACCATGATATGGCATATACCCTTATGTTTCTCTTGATTTTTGATGTTTATAAAATTAAATCCTCTTAACAAACATCCTAAATGATAAACATGTTTGATCCAAATTTCTATGATTGTATTGATAAAGTTATCAAGGGACTAATATTTACTTGAACTAGATACAATCTTGAAACTTAAATTTAAGTAAACATATTTAAAATTCCATATCATTTATATTTTAGTGAAAAACTTAAAGCTTCACTATCATGTATACAATCTTTCTCCATGATCTTAGTATTCAAACACTCAATATTCATCTATCAAATGTGAAATAAATAGCTTGAAAATTCAAAATTTATAGTCATGTGAGTATTCACTTATATTATAATGATATGATTTTCACTTATATGAAATATAAAAGTATCACAAAGTTTCACAAACAATAAAATTCAACTAGAAATTATAAGTTTGAGTAATTGATAAAATCACAAAACATTGCTTAGTTCTCTAGAGAGAATGATAGGTTTTATAAAAGAGTTGATATGTTCACTTAAATTATTTTTAATGTTTGTACACGTATAATAAAATGGATTATAAGAGGCAAATAAAAACCAATGTAATATTTAAAATTTGATTTATTTTTTTTCTAGAAAAACTAAGATTAATATAATCACTAAAACATAATAATACCTTATATGTGAGTTCAAAATAGGTTATTTAGTTCTTAGAAATATCTTAGTACAAGGCCTTTATTTATGAAAAAATTCATGGTGGCTTGGATATCAGGTGGGCTAAGTGGTCATGTTGGATGATAAATATTTGGTTGTCTTGTATGTAATATTTGGTTGTCTTTAATGTAATTAATAAGTAATAAATAGCATAAACATATAATTTCACTAAAATTCATCCTATCCATTACAGAATCTATCTATTTTAGATTGATAAATGGAGACAATAGTACATGACTAGTATGTTAAAGGATGATTTGGAGGTATTTGAACTCAAATAATTCCTAGTTACTTGAGAGTAGGTGAAAGGTCCTATATTAATGGTATATTTGAAGATTAAGGAACAAGTTTAATAGGTACCCATAAACCAATAATATCAAAATGCAAAATATAAAATATAAAATATAAATGTTGAAGACCAAAATTAAAACTATGTTAGAAAAAGATATAAGATTATGAATTTGGGCATCCTAAAACAAATAACTAGAGAAAGACCCAAAAAATAGTAGATAAAGAAGACAAAAATAACAAAACAATAAAACTTAATAGAGAGACCGGTTGGGTGTTTTTTAGTGGTGAATATTCATGATTTTTTGAATTATAGAAAATTTTAGCTAGTAATTTGGCTAATAATTTAAGATTTAATGCAGCCTAAATTGCCACATTTTTATTAAATTTAGCTCTAAAATATTTAAAATTTCTCAATAATTTATTTTATTCAAAAATTTAAACTCAAAGGTTCACCCAAATATTCAATACATGATTAGATTTGATTCACCTAAATATTATATATTATCAAAGAAATTAAAATTAATTCACCAATAATTATCATTATTATTAGTTACTTTAGGGATATATTACCAATATTTAGTTTTCACTATTAATTTAAAAAATAATGTAATTATAATCATAATTTTGATGAGATAAAACATGTTCAATTTTGATTTGTAATATTCCATGATGTTTAGAAAACTTCCTATTATTATTGAGATTCGCCAATATTTTCTACTAAAAATTATAATTCCAAAATAATCACCAATGTAAATAATATTTAAAATAAAAAATTTGAGAGATTCTATGATAAAAATAATTTGGTTTTTCAAAATAATGAAACATTCACAAATAATTATATATTTTTCTGGAGGGGGTTTCGTAAATTTTATCTTGGAACCATAGCTAAGCCAAATCCTTTAGAAGCTTGGCCACCTAGATCTCATCTATCTTTAGTATTTATTTTACCTTTACAAATAATTATTTTCAATAGCTTCCCTTAGATTTTAGAATCCCCATCATCAATGACTTTCTTCAAGTCATGTATTTGACTTAGGATATGTTCATCCAATTTTCTCTTGGCCTCAACCTTTTTCTGTAGATCTATGTGCAATTATCCAACACCTCTTTAATGATATTAGTTTCAATGATTACCCATTTATCAAAAGAACTCGAGGCCTATATATTCTCCTTGATCCTATCAGTATTATTTGTAGCACCTTGATTAGGAATGAGACTAGGACCTTCTTTCTCATTTGTATTCTTCTCCTTAGGCTCCTCTTCAGACTTTGACACTTGATATGCAACAATGTTGGACTGATAGAAGAATGTGTAAGAAATTTTTTTAGTGCTACCCTAAGGATTTATGGAAAGGGCTTAATTGCCTCCTTTGTACTATAAGATGAGTGGTTGTATTGAGCACTGATAGATCAGTGTTTTGGTACAATAGAAACCTAATTCTAACAAGTGGTATCAAAGATTGATCACAGGTTTGAAGCCTCAAATTGTTGGGTAATGCTGGTGGGGAGATTATTAGAAATTTATTCAACACTCCTCTCATTAATCATTAGAAGGACTTACCCAAATTCTATGTGCTATAAGTTGAGGGGTTGTATCGAGCATAATAGATTAGTCTTTTGGTGCAACGATAAGCCCACTCTAACAAAATGTTCCCTTTAAATCTTCCTACCTTCTTCATCTTCCTAAGATATATTATCTTTGTTTCCCTCTTCAGGAGTATTCATATTTTTAGGTAAAATAAAGGAATTTTTAATTTTTTTGATAGGAGGGGACTCTTGACTCTATTCTACTATTTCCATCCCATCACCTTCTTCACCCCATAGATCTTTAGAGACCCTATGCTTTCAAATATCCATTGAATCTTCCTCATCTCTTTTTTCCATCCCAAAATTTTCACTCTCCACATATTTTTTTCTTTTTACAACCAACTTTTTTTCTATTACTCCCTTAGTCACTTTCAATTTTCAAATAATTTATAATAAATGGGGTAAAAAAAAATTCTATACCCATAATAGAAATCATTTAAGAATATGAAATTGAAGCAATGAGCCCACTTCTTCCTACCATCTAGTGTAAAATAAACCCTAACACAATTCAAAACAGAATGCCATAAAGGTTTGATTTTCTAACTAGATAAATATCTACCAACTTTTATTGAATCCTTCTTCTCAACTTTGTCCTTATGGAATTCCTTCAATACCTCTTCCATGGTCTTTCTTTCCTTCAAGAACTTTTGATCATTACTTAGTAACACTAAAATTTTAGATATAGATTTGATAATGAGGGGAAAGGAGACCCCATACATGGTGATATTATATTCCCTCTATCTCTTTAAAAATTCCATCATTGCCTTAGGTTAAAAACTATGGAGGCATTCAAGATAAGGACTAACCCCATCTTTCACCAATTGATCCTAAACCTATAGTTCCTCCTTCTATTCATCATTAATATTTTACTAGGTTCCTATATCTTTGGATTACCCCTAATGATTCGCTCTCTAATTTTCTTGAATTCAAAAACTCATCGCTTCTATACAAGCTCAAGACAAAGAAGAAGAATAACCCAAGAGAGACATAAAGTGTATATGTAATCACATCTCTCAACACTCTAAATCAACCACATTAACTTATAATAACTATTATTTTGGGATTGGTGTACTTATTATCTTATTTAATTTCTAATGAGGCAACGTGTCCTATCGTCATTAATCTTTTCTTTTAAGAGATTATATTTACTAAGATTACCTTTCCCTAACATCTTTCTCTTAGCCTATACTCCCAGATTGCTAATTTAATACCCAAAGGAATTAGTTTCTCTATACACATGATAATTCATATCTTTCTCAATAGTTTTTGATATTGATTTAGGATCTTTTATAATAGATTCTATAGTCCACCTGGGTTGAATTTTCCCATTTAGGCAATTTATTTTGAGTCACCTTCAACCCATAAATATTTACACTTTATATCTTTAGCTGTTTTGATTATGAGGAAGGGTACATTATCCTCAATAAAATTTCTATATTGCCTACCAAGTGGGCAAGCTCCTTCTTTGATATAATTTTTATATTAATGGTATTTTAGAAGAGAGGCTTTGAGAAACATTTTATAGAGACAAGTAGTATATAATCATTATACTTATGTTAATCTCAAAGTGTTTCCTTGATGATCAATCAACTAGTTAATTGAATGAAATTATATCTTTGACTATCTAGGATTTTTTAGAGGTAGATGAATCATTTTTTTTGAAATAGAAATTTTTGAAGATTGAAGTTAAAATAGGGTATAAGTATTCATAATCAAAATAGAGAGATCAACATCCCAACTAAATGTCATTTTTATTCAGAATAGTTTAATTTAAAAGTAAGTTTAGATATTATCTCAAACAAACTACAAAGTGTATTTGTAAACAAGAAAATTTGCTAACTGTGTAAAAAAATTGCAATGTAATTTTTCCTTGAATTGTGATTATAATGAAGGTGTCCAAAATAATATCTTCTTAAGTGACACATTTTGTCTAGTTTAAGGTTTGGGATTATTATTATCTTAAGTCATGTAAGGTAAAAGGTGAAAAGAAATGAGTATTAAGATCCATTTGTAAGGATCTTGTTATCACCATGTACATAAAGGAGAACCAAACTCATGAAATCTCCTTAGTACCATTACATTATATGTCATAATGACTCCTTTGATCTTATTACATTCCTTCTACTGTACTTTCTTTCTTTCTTTTTGAAAAAGGGGTAAAAATTTATTCAGAAAAGACCAATTACAGAGGCCTCAGGCCCAATCTACGAAACCACACTCAAAAGCCATTAAGATCTATCATTCTCCACTAAAAGCTCAAAAATCCCCACATAATCAGCAGGAAGATCGTCTCTATCGAAGATATCCCGACCTGCTCCCTTCTCCGAAGCCCATTTAGCCAAGGCGTCAGCAACTCCATTCCATTCCCTGGGAATATGACAAAAGGAGATCTCATCCACAAAGCTGCTCAAGTGAATAATCTCTCTAACAAGAGAGGCAATATGCCAGTTACAATTATCTATTCTTTGGTTACTAATCATCTCCACAACAATCTGAGAGTCTGAGTCACACACAATTCTCCTCCATCCAAGAGAACAAGCCCTCACCAAAGCCACCTTAATGGCCAAGGCTTCCATCATGTTATTGGAATGAACTCCTTTATGAATAGAGAAAATGAAAGCAACCTTTCCATCTGCATCTCTCCCAATTCCTTCTACACCCGCTTGTCCAGGATTACCCCGGGAGGAGCCATCAGTGTTAATCTTTAGGACATTATCTGGTGGAGGTCTCCATATACCCATCCTGCACACTTTTCTTTTTAGTGGCTAAGGTTTCTTACTGCTTCTAGTTCCCAAACCTTTATCCACCAATCCAAAATTCCTAACTATCCTAGAATCAACAAGATCCACTGGCTCCGTAATATCACATTTAACATAGATGGTCTCTTGAAGCCTGCTTAAGATCACCTGCCATAGTTTAGTGACTCCCAAGCCGGAGTTACAGAAGATTTGATGATTACGCTCCAGCCAAAGATTCCAAAGAATGAAAGAAAGTCCAACAGCCCAGGCCACCTGGAGGAATGAAGTTCTCACAGGGGGTCTACCAAGACTATCCCAAAACTCAATAAGAGATTCAGCATGAATGCATCCATGACTCCCACCACTTATGCCAAATTTCTCTAGAGAGAGGGCATAAGAAGAATAAATGAGAAACATCCTCTGCATGCAACCTACAGAGGGGACAGAAAGAAGGACTTTGAAACCCTCTTTTCTGAAGGTTATCCCAAGTAAGACATTTTTTTGAGCAACCAACCATAGAAAAAATTACATTTAGGCCATGAGAACCTATTCCAAACTTTCCTCCACTAGGAAATTTCCTAAAATTCATTGCATTGACTATCCAGTCGAGCATATCAATGGGCCACACTAAAAGTACCTTTAGGGTTGGGACCCCAAGCTAGGATGTCTTTGTCCATAGAAGAGCTGCACAACCTAAATGAGAGAAGATTGGCCAGTTCTGCCCAAATTTCTAAAGAGCCACCTGGGGACCAATCCTGAGGATCCTTCCAATTAGCCACAACCATCGAGCCACACCTCCTCAAAGTTTTGAAGTGAACTAATTTGGTCCATCTTGCAGCTAAAAAAATTTGATATAGAGGCTGAAGGTGTGGATAGCTAGAGAGAATGGGAGGATAGCCATCCTAGGAGTCTAGCCAGAAAAGCACACATGATCCTTTATTACATATCCAAAAGAGGTCATCTTTGATGAGAGGAGCTCCTCTTTTAGGAGTGTCTCAAATAAAGGATCCCTTACCATCTAGCTCCAGTATAGGAATATCTTGAAGTTTTGCTCTTGGGAAGTACTTATGAGCCAGAATCTTAGCCCAATCTCGATCTTGATTCTTGCACCACCGCCAATATAACTTTGCTACCAAAGCCTTGCCGCCAAGAGCCATACATTTAAGGCCTAATCCTCTAGCAAATTTAGGCAGGCAAATAGTGTCCCATTTGACCAAGCACCATTTAGAAGAGAGGAGATTTCCTGTCCAAAGGAATTGTTGCGACAGAGCATCAAAGTCTTTCATAACTCCAATGGGAGGAGTTTGCACTAGACACCTATAAATAGGAAGAGCCTGAATCACAGTCTTGAGAAGGATGACCCTACCAGCAAAAGAGAGCCATCTATGAGTCTAGTGACTCACCTTGCTATGAAATTTTTCCAACATACCTTGCTAATACTCTTTCAGCTGGGCCCCAAGGGTTAGAGGAACTCCTAGATAAATCAATGGAAGGGATCCAACCTGAAACTTGAGAATTCTAGCAATCCTTACCTGAATTGCCTGAGGAGTATTAAAAAAATAAATAGATGATTTACCTTCGTTAATCTGCTATCCAAAGGCTTTCAAATAAGTATCCAAAATCATTTTGAAGTTCCTTGTTTCATTAATGATAGCCAAACCCATCAATCCAATATCATCCACAAAGTGGAGGTGCATATATGTTGGAATATTATTGTGCCACTTCCACCCCTAGACAAATCCCTGCTTAGCTTGAGATTTTATTAATATGCCCAAAGCCTCTGCAATAATGATAAATAGATATGGAGAGATAGCATCTCCCTGTCGAAGCCCCCGAGAAGCAGAGAATAGATCAATCAGTTCTCCATTAATAAGAACAGAAAAGGATGTGGAAGTCACATAGCTGAGAACCCAATCCACCCATTCCCTGTCAAATCCAAAAGCAAGAAGCACCTATTTTAGGAACTCCCAACTAACTCAGTCGTAAGCTTTAGCTAAATCTAGCTTAATAAACATAGCTTTTTCCTTGGATGTAGCCATTGAATGAATAGCCTCCGAAGCAATAACCACACCATCCAGAATCTGTCTACCACTAACATAGCCTCCATGCTCCTCGAATATCAAAGAGGCCAGGAAAGGCTTAAGCCTCTCAGCAATTAATTTAGTGATAATTTTGTATGTGACATTACATAAAGCAATAGATCTGAATTGATCCAACCTATTAGCCCCATCAATCTTGGGGATGAGAGTCAGGAAAGTAGCATTCAAAGACTTGAGCATTTGTTTATTTTGATATGATTCCTGAACAACATCTAGAAGATCAAATTTAATAATTTTCCAAAACTCTTGGAAAAATTCAATGGGAAATCCATCTGGGCCTGGGGCTTTACCTTTCTTCATAGCAAATACCACCTATTCCAGCTCTTCAAGCATAACAGGTTTAAACAGATCTCTATTCACACTGCCAGACACAAGATGGGGAATACATTCTAAAATAGTCCTTCTCTCAACCAAGGAAACAGATTCCTCCTTTGAGAAAGGTTGAGAGAAGTAATTAGTCGCTTCTAAAGAAATTGCCTCCTCAGAAAAGAGATGATTTCTAGAAGAAGAAACAAGAGAAGTAATGGAGTTTCCAAACCTGCGAGCTTTAACAGTGTTGTGGAAGAAAGCAGTGTTTCTATCTCCCTCCTGCAACCAATCCACCTGGGATTTTTGCTTCCAAAATATTTCCTCTCGAAGCTCCCATTCTTCAACCTCTTTTAAAGCTGAGGATTCTTCAGATACTAAATCTGGAGTCATTCCATGGTCCTTGATCTGACGAGTGATACCATCTAGCCTTGCCTGAGCATATTTTAAATGCTCTTCAAGGTTTCCAAAGCACTGATAATTCCACTGTTTCAGCCTGAATTTCACATGTTGAAGGCGCTTCTCAAAGGTGAACATGGAAGTACCATGAGGAGGCATGTCGTCATGCCACCAGGCTATCATAAGATTCTAAAGGGACGGATCTCTCAACCACATCAGCTGAAACTTGAAGGAGGGATTCTTAGCAGTCTTGAAAGGAGTGGCAGAGAGCTTAATAGGCTAGTGGTCAGAGCCTCTCTAGTCAAGAATATTTGAATTGGTAGACCATCTAATATTTATCCAAAAACAAGATACCAGGAACCTATCAAGCTTTTCCGAGATAGCCTCCATCCCACTCCTTTTATTCCAGGTGAATATGCCAGAACCAGGCTTAACATCAATAAGATTCAAAGAGCTAATATTATCTCTACGCATACTAGAAGAAGGAATCAATCAAGAAGACCCACCTCTCTTTTCCTCAAGACTAGTAACAGCATTAAAATCTTCGACAAAAATCCAAGGAAAGGATCTAAAGATCGAACAAATATAATATGTGACCATGAAAAAGATTTGCCTACCAAATCACTAGGAGCATAAATATTGGAGAACAAGCACCTTTCACCTGTCTCAAAGTGAGAAGCCATAAAAGAGATGGAAGACCTGCTCATTATCCACCACAAGGGAGTCACCTTCTTGGGATTCCAGAGACAAGCAAGACCACCCGAGTTTCCTTGAGCACCTACTGCTTGCCAGCTACCATAGGGCCATAACTTCAGCCTGCAACTATTCAATTCATTAACTAAGAGTTTAGTTTCTTGAATGAAAATAATATCTGGAGAGTGAGAATCTATCAATCTACGAATAACCTTTTGTCTATGGATGTTGTTCAACCCCCTAACATTCCAAGAGATAACAATCATTTAGAAGATTGCTAGAAATGGGAGTCAATGGGCTTCACAAACCCCGCCTCAACTAAAGTCTCACCTATCATCTTAACTTTCTCCTGATCTGTCTTCCTTCCACTCTTAGCAGACTTCTCTGAAATTCCCTTTTTAAAGGGCTTTTGATGTAAGCCCAATGTGGCTACAGCTTTAGAGCCTTTTGTGTTGTCAGTCACTCCTTTCTTGCCAGGATGGGTGGAGGCTATGATATTTGGACTGTCACGGGGATGTGACTCACAAGAATGTCATAACATAACTCCTGAACCAAGTCATCTGGACCAATTGGCTGGCCTTGTACTTCTTCAGGAATCTAGACTAGATTCCCAACTTCCTCTAGCTAGGGTTCCAAAAGAGAACCCTCACTCGGGGATATCTCAACAGGTATACCTTAGTTTTTTTTAGTATACTATACAAAGGTATTAGTTTTAAAAATTCAAAATTAAATGAACTTATACATTTATCAGGTCTATACTAGCAGTCACTCCTACTTAAATAATTATTATAGGTTTTTTTTTGTGTTTGTCATGTTAGATTACAACCTCCCTACTTATAGACAAATGGTGACTTTTTCCTTTTCAACCATAGGTTTTTAATCATGTATCTATCATGTATTCATTTAGACTATTATTTACATCTGTATCATATATCCCTATCATACAGTATACACAACCTTTACCTTAGATGTGTATCATAAATCACCCATGTGTCATATGTTATAAACTTATACCATCATAACATCTTCATAAACATCTATTGTAAATTAATTCTTTATTAACTAAACTCAAGGTAGGTTTTATATTCTAGGTTTGATCATCATCCTAACATCTTCATGAACATCTATTTTAAATTAAATCTTCATTAACTCAACTCAATGTAGGTTTTATCACTATACATTTTGTTGTCATCCTTTGGTCTTGACATTTTTTCATAAGCATTGATTTCTTCAGAAAACCTTTATAGTATTTTTCATTCTATTTTATAGATCATATTAGCTTCATAACTTTACAAATTTCATAAATAATATGACATTTAGTTAGTTTTTCGAAGTATCTTTAATAGATGTATTAACTTCACCTAGTGGGCCCATGCCTAGAATATTTTGTAGGATATTAATATATAGATATAATGACATCACTATAAAAAAATCTACATGTTTAAACAATATGCCTAGGGTTTCTAACAAATTTGATATTATTCAAGATGGGCAAAAGGAATAAATGGGAATCACTTATCAAGCTAGATGTGCAAGACATCCCAAATGAAGAAAATCATTTTTCAAGTTATGAACTTGAATGGACACCTATTGGAGTTGATAATGACCAACAAATAGACTTGTGTGCCACTATCCCTCTTCATAGACTCCCTCACTTTGTGAAAGGTGAAGGTTTATTAAATGGTATAGAAACAACTTTTATACGAAAAAGACATGATGAACATTTTTTGATAGAGCCTTCTGACCACGCCACAAAGATATATTCAAGGTTTGTATCTAGATTTAACAAATTAGTTATGTCACCCTTTTTTAATAATGTGAATTAATAATTTTTTGTTGTACATGTATAAACAGGTGGTGCTTATGATATTTATATGGAGGATCATGACCAACATATTTTGGATAATCACATGTTGATGATATTTATATAGAAGATCACAGTCAACACATTTTTGGACAATATTATGATATATTATATTTTAGATATTGATTATTGAGTACTAAACTATCTTTGCTAGAAGATGTGGAATTCATTTGCTATGGAGATTTTTTTCATCATGTTGTAACTCTTTATTTTTAAAAAGAAATTATGAAAAAGATAGAAAAAGATAAGGTAGGTATTACGTATGATCTATGATACTTTTGTAGATGTATTTGGGATCATAGATTTGAATAATCAACATACCATTTTGGATAAGCTAGGATAATTCATCCTTAAAATCTTGTAAAAAAATCAATGTTCGATTTAGATACATTTATCTTACAATTTGCATATTGAAACCTACATTCGTATAAATTTTGTTAATTTAATGATTGTTACCTTATATTGCATTGTTTATAAACTACCTAAAATTACTCCTAATTTGAATAAAAAATTTAACATCAAAATTATACCTACAATCCACTCAAGAGAATGAACAAAACATTAATACCCTATGACACTATAAATTCCTATGGGGAAACCTAGCACTTGAAGGAGAAAAATGAGCTTACAATTTTCATCTAATTGAGAGAGCCAAAACGCTCTCTGGAGAATGTATGGAAAATTTTTAATTCTCATTGTAACCAAGAATATTCTTTAGAATATATTAGGGTAAAAGCACAAATCGGTGTCACCTTTTATAAAGAAACAAGATATCAGAATGCGACTTTTCAACATTACTGACAAAAATAATGGTATTTGTGTTTTGAATTTGAAGATCATGTAAACTAATGAAATGTGTAGAATTGGATGAATTTTATGCCTATAATTTTTTAAATTTTTTTGAGTAAGAATTTATTCATTTTCTTTTATTTTGAAGTCCCTTTTCTAATTGTAAAAAAATATAGGGTGTAGTTCCCGTCAAACAAGTATATGCAAATCATCTGTTTGTATTTTGATTTGAAAATATCTTATAGATGACATGTATAGCTAGGGAACAGAGAAAGAAATAATTATTTTTGATATATATTTTCTTTTTTATAAGTACTCAAGCTCGACCTTATCAAAATCCAATAATTTTTTCCTTTTGTCAAAGCTTCCTTATCAAATCTACACCTTCTTGAAAAAAATTTACATATTAATGAAGAGGATTCTTTCCTCTAGAGATAATTATAAATTTTTAAAAAAAATTTGGTATGATTTACTATTTTTTTTCCTTATTTGAGGGATCATGTTCTCAAATGTTAAAATATTGACTTATAATATTCCTTGTTAATGTATCTAATATCCAAGAAAGAAATTTATGCATTTTTTTTTACCATAGCAATTTGGAATCATATATCTTCATCAGCATCTTTTCACGAAACAAAGACACAAATTATGTATCATGCAAGGGAAAGGAGAAAAAATCTAGAATAGTAGTATGTTAAATTTCTTAGCATGACATGATTCATTTGTGAGGATGATAGTTTACCATCATAGACATTTTCACACTTATACCTTTGAATAGTTGATTATAGTTCATTAAGCTTGCCAAGATTTTGGAGATAACATTGAATTGATTTGACCATTAAAATTTTCAAATGAATGTACATGTGTTTTCTATGAAACATCTATTTGTATAGGTTAATGTGTTCTATATCATGCTTTCCTTCCTCCCTACTAAGCATATTTTCACCGCCTACAAAGGAAAATAGAAAAGGTGGGAGGATATTTTAACATCAATTTATCCTATTCTACTTAAAGCAATGGCAGGACACTACATTTTTATGGGATGGTTAGCATATTATCAGAGTTTTAGAGCCCTCGAACCCTACGAACGGAGGATCAAGAATGTCATGTGTTTGAATCGACCTAAGCACATGGTTCACATCAACAAGTGCAATCACAATTCTACTCACGATCTTTCTCTTCATCACAAAGGTCAAGAAGATCTGATTCTCTAGTGACAACGAATCCATGGCTGAAATAAATGCAAAATCAAAAACCTCGCTTTCGACCAAATGATTATTTTATTATTTTATTATAGGTTTACAATGTGTGTTTTAATCATGCTTTTGACGTCATGTTTTAATTTATATAGAGGATCATGACCAACATATTTTTGGATAATCACATGTTAATGATATTTATATAGAAGATCACAGTCAACACATTTTTGGACAATATTATAATATATTATATTTTAGATATTGATTATTGAGTATTAAACTATCTTTGCTAGAAGATGTGGAATTCATTTGTTATGTAAATTTTTTTCATCATGTTGTAACTCTTTATTTTTAAAAAGAAATTATGAAAAAGATAGAAAAAGATAAGGTAGGTATTACATATGATCTATGATAGTTTTGTAGATGCATTTGGAATCATAGATTTGAATAATCAACATACAATTTTGGATAAGCTAGTATACTTAGTTGATAAGATTTAGATGAAAGACATAGAGACTAATGAAAGATTACTACAATGGTTTGAAAGAAGAATGAAACATAAAGTTCTAGAGAAAGTCTCATAGGAACTTGTCCATTGACCAGCTAAGCTTTCTGCATCAGTCACACAACTACAAATAATTTTACAAACCATTAATTCATTGTATATAAAATTGTGTGATATTGATTTCTTTACTACATATATACTACAAGTTCATTAGAGATATTACATACACACGTAAAAGAAAATGTAATTATATTGGGCAAGAATGCAAGTTCAAAATCCTCTTCATATACTAACAATTAAAAAATAATCCTAGTATCTTCCCTTATAAGGTTCACATTAGTAAATTTGATATTCATCATAATTAACAAAGAAATGATCTCTGTCAACATGAATTTAGTAACATAACTGGACATCAATAAATGAACCTTGGAAGCATCTTATCTCATCCATAATGTAACACAACTAAATCAACACAAATTATTTGTCTTTCTAACTTTCTCATTATTGCACAATGACCTACTTACTCCTATCTTTTGTCAAATCTTGATCTTAGGAATATCTTGAACATCCTCACATCCCTTTTAAATAATTCTACCCTTTATAAAACAACTTGATTATTTTGTCATTACAAGTCTAATCACAAGGAACACCATGCATTCATAACACAAAAATGAATAAAACATCTTATGCTCAATGAAATTCTTAGTTTCGAAAAAGGATCTCCTTGAGTGTGATAGACTAATTCAAACTTCCATAATAATAGATGATATCTTATTCGATAGGAAAGAAATATGAGATTTCCATTATACATGCTCTTCTACTAGTTAGAGATAAGATATCAGGTCTTAGGGCATCAAATAACCATATGGAGCCTCAAATCTACAACATTAATAACTTCAAAGCATATCAAAGGAAAATGTTTCACCAGACAGATGTGAATGTATAGACTGTGAATTGATAATTTTTCTAATCTTTATTTTTAATCTTCTCTATTAGTGCTTTGCTTAATTAAACTATTATTGTTTTACTGTTTGGGTAATACTTTACCATTGATAAGTCTCAAGTATGACTATTTCCTAGTTTTTAATTATATACCAATTAAGGTAAAGGTAATTAGGTATGGTTAAAGTAAAAATAAAAGGATTTTTTTATGCTTCTAGGGTTTAGACATACAAATGAATTCTGATTACATAGCATTATGAGGTAGAGTTGGTATAGAAACATACTACACTAGTTCGAAACTAAAAGTTGTGCTATGAGAACTCTTAGCACGGGTTGATTAAGTTTAATTGATTAAACTAAAGGGTCACAAATTAATGGATACATCATAAGTCAAAGAGGTAATTAGGGTTTTTAAGTTCTTATATCGAGTTCGAGTTAGTTAGGTTATTATTCAAAAGGTTAGGTTTACATGATTCATCTTCCTAACATGACGAAGGAAACTCACCTCTATATTGACACAATCATGGTTAACCCTAGTTGATGGGCTAATAAACCTTACTTAACTATATTAAATTACATATAAATTGATTTGAAAAATAGCATGGATTACATGATGTCTTAATCAATACCGCTTACCTAATGCAACTTACAAGAATAATGTCCTAGACAATTAAATCTGCACTTCTTATGTTACTTAACAATATAATATTACCTAACTCGAAAGCTATCCAATCCTCTTAGCATAACATTAACACTACTAAATACTAATCCAATAATTAAATATTAATGAATCAAACATTTATAAAAACAATACTACTAAACTAATACTTTAAACAACTTACAATTTCACCTTTACATACCTCTTCCTATAACCTATACTAACATTAACACTTAGCAATTTCTAGCCAAAATCCACTTAAACTTTAATTTTATTGTTTTAACATCTTTGTCCTAATAACATTAATAAATATAATCATATCTTAAAACAATATCCTAACACTATTCAAATTAAAAATCACAAATTCCAATGAATTCCCTAACAACTAACCCTAAACTCTTACACACTAACTATTATAAATTACTTAAATACCCAGTGAAATAACTTTGTATTAAAAACTCTAAATACAACGCATTATAAAAAAACACATATATATATACTAATCATGATTTTTAATTTACTAAACACTAATACTACCCTTAAACTACCCCTAAACCTACCACTAAACTCATCCTAAGCTTCCTATGCTACTTGGCCACTTGGACACTTGTCTACCAACCTTTTCAGCCAATCTTGTTTGCAGCCGATCCTCTGTCTGAAGGCGTCTGTCCTTCCAGAACGCATCTGTCCTTTCTGTCCTTCCTGAGCGGCACCCCTGACGTGAAACCCTGCGATTACTGGCCCACGACGTGACTTTAGCGGACGGAACGGGGTTGATTTAGGCATGCCGTTGATTTAGCCGGGTGCATTTTCGTGGCTGTTTAGCTAGTGCCAACTCTAAGTAGTAGTGCTCTGTCATCTGTGATGTTACATCAAACAATAACTTTCGCGGAAATCTCGAAGATTTCAGATATGGAAATGTACGTACCAATTTGGAACGAACGAAAAACTCAGACAATTCATTTGGGCTGGATGCTATATTAATAGGTCATTATCACATTTCATCGCGTCTCTCATCAATTAAACAGAAATCATAAATGATGAATGTAGCGCCTGACGAACGGCAAATTTTATCTGTATCGGACAATCTACTCGACAACCCTTATGAAGAGGAAAATGTCCCTTCTCTGATAGACTGTCAGGATGATCATGAGATAGCGGATCGAGATTTCATTTCTCAGTTTAAGAAATTTCCAGCAATGCCCAATATCATCACTAGTCATATATTCTGTGTCCGTAGCCGATAGACATAAGAAGGGCTTGTCATCCGAGGAAATCATTAAACGGCGGGCGTTCAGTACGATGCACGTGAATGCTGAGGAGGGCTTCAATCTGTAAAACTCTTCCTGCCCTGCCCAGGGAAGAGCAGAGCAGAACTGAATTGGCTCATCTTCTTCTCTCCTCGGCAGAGATGGTGAGCGAGCAGAGATATTAAGAAGCCTCCAGGCTGCTGAAACAGTGCAAGAATTTCACTTCACAGCTAGGAAACCCTGTAGAGAGGCTCTTCTATTACATTTCCGAAGCCCTCCAAGAGAGAATCGAACGTCACACTAACCAAATAGGGGAAAAGAAATACCCCCCGATTTCACCACCAACTAGAAGAATGATTTCACTGAGAACTGTACTTCCCTTTCTCAAAGTGATACAATTCATGGCCGTCCAAGCTATCATTGATGCCGTGAGGCATGGGAGGCAAATTCATGTGATTGATTTGGAAATTCGTACTGGTTGTCAATGGACGGCGTTGATTCAATCCCTCTCCGTCAGATCTTCTTCTTCTGCAGTTAAGTATCTGAAGATGACAGCCGTTGGTGTGAATTGTGATGACCTAGAAGACAGCGGAAGAAGGCTTTCAGAGTTCGCTAAATCTCTTGATGTTCCATTTTTCTACTGCCCAATAAAGGTCTCAAAGTTTGAGGATATTAACGAAGGTTTATTCAATATTAGAGCATTGGAGTTCGTTGCCGTGAATGTTCCAACAATTTTCTGAAATTTGTTATATGAACCTGGTCTTCTTGGAAATACTGTCGATGTGATCAGGAAACTAAATCCCCAGATTATGTTGATTTTGGAGGTAGAAGGGCATAATTCCCCTGTGTTCTCTGATCGGTTTACGGAAGCGCTCTTGTATTACAGCGCTTACTTTGATTGTTTGGAGGCCGTGCTGCCCGACAGAAATTATCTAAGAAGGGCAAAGTATGAAAGGAGTATTTTGTAGGAGTCAATTGAGGAACATTGTAGCCTGCGAGGGGCAGGACAGAAAAGTGAGACACGTTAAAATGGGTATTTGGAGGTCTTTTTAACACGGGCTGGATTTAGAGAAAAGAAGTTCAGCTATCAGGCTTGGTATCAGGCAAGACTATTGCTCCAACAGTATGTTAATGGAGAACGTTTTACTATTGACCAGGATGGATGTGCTATGACTTTAGGTTGGAATGGAAGGCCGTTGCACTCACTCTCGGCATGGGCCTGTCAATGACGCCTTCTTTCTTGTTTATCCGAATGATTATATCTGTCTTTGCCATTTACACCATAAATAAAATGAAATATATTACATTACTATTATAATTGTCATTTGTTATTATAGTAACTATGTTTACAGAATACATAATTTTGTCCACTTTTCTTTTTAGATTTCATGCTTCTATTATCATTGCCTCGTTTTAGCAGTATCAGAGTTTAACTTCCCAATTTGAGTATTTATTTAATAATCTATTATCGTTTCATACGTAGAACAATTGTCATCCTTACTAAGGGTAATAATTGTGAGAAATATAAATTAAATCATTCACAACCTTAAACTTAAAAATTTTCTCGGCACTCACAATTGCCGAGTGACAGTTTTACTCGGTAAACACTAAGAAACCGAGTGGCAGGAGAGTTTACCAATTGAGCTCGGTAAATGAAAAACAAACAACTCGGTAGCCAAAGGATGTCCAGTGAGCTTGGTAATGTGGATGCCGAGTGAACTCGGTAGCCACAGTAGGGTGGGGCTCGGTAGATGAAGATACCGAGTGAACTCGGTAGCCACTATAGAGTGGAACTCGGTAGAAGACATTACCAAGTGAACTCGGCTTGGACTGCAGATGACTTCTACCAAAGACAATACCGAGTGACAGAACTATAACGTGAACTTCTTTTCCACCATTAAAACCAAAGAGCCAAAGTATGAAGCTTCTAAATAAACTTTTCAAATGCAATGAATAGAAGAAGAACAATGTATTTTAGTATGCCTTCTTCTTTTCTATTCAACTTTGATTAAACCATTACAAAATCTGGGAGCATTCGGCTTCAACCAGAAATCCCTCAAATAACCTTAAAACTTTAGAATTTCAAACTTCAAAAACTTTAAATTTGCAGCTCTAATGGCTGCATACAATAATGCCTGGAGCAATCACTACTTGAACAGGATGAACTCAACAAATAATAAACTTATAGAAAGACCAAAGAAGAAACACGTGCATCTAGAGGCACAAAATGAACTTCCTTTTGTCTTTTGCATAACTGAGGACTGGATCTGCTAATCACTTCTCTTCTCTCTACAACTTCTCTCTGATCTTCTAAACTTCTTCTACTTCTTCCTCTAACTCATCGAATGAATGTGTGACATTCCTTTTTGTCTTCTACCACAAAAAATTTCCCCCTCTTTTCCAAATTTGAAAACTCTCCTACCAAGCAATAAATTCTTTTGATCATTCTACAAGCTGTCATGGACGTAGGTGGGTGTTTGGCTCTAAGGGAAAACGACCTCTTGCATTAAATATTCCAACACTCCCCCTTTGTCCCGAGCCAAACAAACAAGGATCACTGCTGATCCACATCAACTACACCAAGATACTCTCTTAGGTGTACCAAACTTCCAATGCCTAACGGCTTAGTAAAAATGTCTACTAGCTGTTGCTCAAACTTGCAAAATTCCATCTTGCTATCCCTATTCTCCACCAACTCTCTGATGAAGTGATATCTAATTTCTATGTATTTGCTTCTCCCATGGAAAACTAGATTCTTGGACAATGCAATTGATGAGATGTTGTCACAATAAATTGTGGTTCCATCCTCTTGCCTTTCATTCAAATCTGTCAAGATCCTTCTTAACCAAATTGCTTGACATGGTGCTGCATTTGCTGTTATATATTCAGCCTCTGCTATAGATTGAGAAACAATAGATTACTTCTTGGATGCCCATGAAATTGCACCCGATCCTATTTGAAACATATATCCGGAAGTGCTCTTCATATCATCTAAACTTTCAACCCAATCACTATTAGTGTAACCAACCAACTTGAATTCATTTGCTGCAGTATACAAAATTTCAAATCCCTTGGTACCTTTCACATACCTTAGGATCCTCTTTCCCGCTTGTCAATGGGAATCCTTTGGTGTTACCATAAATCTGGAAATCAGACTTACTACATGCATTAGGTTTGGCCAAGTTGCACTCAAATACATTAAACTTCCAACCATACTCTTCTTTAGTGTTGGATCCACTCTCTTGCTAGAGTCTTCCTTGCTCAACTACAGACCTACTGCTGTTGGTGTTGGGGCTGCCTTACTATTCTACATTTTAAATCTCTCCAAGATCTGCCCTACATATTTTTCTTGAGAGATGAAGATGCCATCATGCATTTGTTTTACTTCTATGCCTAGGAAGTATTTCAAGAGACCTAGGTCTGTCATCTCAAATTCATTTTTCATGGCCTCTTTGAACTCACCAATTAGAGCCTTGTCATTACCAGTAAAAATCAAATCATCTACATAGAAGACAATAATTAACACATTTCCATTTTCTACCTTGATGTAGAGAGTAGGCTCACCATTGCTTTTGCTAAAGCTATTGCTCATCAAATATAAGTCAATCCTTCTGTACCATGCCCTTGGAGCTTGCTTGAGCCCATAAAGAGCTCTTTTCAATCTATATACTTTGTGTTCTTCACCTACAACTTCATAACCAGGTGGCTGCTCCACATATACTTCTTCCTTCAATACACCATTTAGGAAGATGGACTTCACATCCATTTGGTATACCTTCCATTTATGTTGAGCTGCAATTGCTATGATAGCATGCACGATTTCTATTCTTGCAACCAGGGCATAGGTCTCACCATAATCTCTTCTATACTATTGTTTGTAGCCCTTGACTACTAGCCTTGCCTTATGTCTATCAATTTTTCCTTCAGCATTACATTTAGTCTTGTAGAACCATTTCACTCCAATCACTTGCTTCTTGGAAGGCAAATCAGTTAGCTCCCATGTCTCATTTCTTTCTATAGCATCTATCTCCTCATCCATGGCTTTACACCATTTCTTCTCCTTAATAGCTTATTCAAAATATATTGGATCACTATGAGAAAATAATGCAAAATTAACACTCTCATCATAATCCTCATACCTTTCATCTTGGTATATCTCCCTAAGACTCTTGGTCTTTCTTGGTAAGAGGTAGGAGAGTGTGGGATCACAATCTTTGCTACTGTTGCTTGGCAGTGACACTCAGTCATGCCTAGAGGAGCTCGTTAATGACTGAGGCTACTTGCCTTTTCTTCTATCTACTCCTTCTTCTTGCTGTTCATCAGCATCTTCTTCATTCATAATTGGCACTTTACTTGAATTACTTGGTGACTCATCAGTTGGACCATACGAAGACTTATTTTCAAGAAATTTCACATCTCTTGAAAGAGTCATCTTGTTGTTTAATGGGTCATACAATCTGTATGCCTTTGATTCTGAGATGTACCCTGTGAAGATGCACTTCACACCTTTGTCATCTAATTTTTTCCTTTTCTCTTTAGACACATGTGCATATGCAACACATCCAAACACCCTTAGGTGCTCAACTGTTCATCTTTCTTGTGACCATGCTTCTATTGGAATTCTATCACAGACTGCATTTATAGAACACCTATTAATTAGGTAAACTATTGTTGCCATAGCCTCTCCCCAAAATTTAGTTGGGATACCTTTCTCTTTCATTGTGCTCCTTGCCATTTCAGCAATGGTCATGTTCTTTCTTTCAGCCACTCCATTCTGTTGTGGTGTATAGCTGGCTATGAGCTCTTTCTTTATACCATATTTCTTGCAAAAATTTACAAAAGAATTGGAGTTATACTCCCCTCCTCTATCTGATCTTAGGAGTTTGATATAGTGTCCACATTCTTTTTCAGCCTGGGCTTTAAATTGTATAAATTTTTCAAATGCTTCAAATTTATTCTTTAAGAAATACACCCATGTCCTATGACTGAAATTATCAATAAATGCCATGAAATAAGTACTCCCCCTAATGGAAGTAACTTTCATAGGACCGACTAAGTTAGTATGCACTAACTCTAATGGATATCTAGCCCTCCTAGAATTTCCAAAATTAAAGGGAAGCTTATGTTGCTTCCCAAAATACAAGCCTCACACTTGTCACATGAATTTCCTATATGTGGCAAGCCTTCTACCATTCTTTTATTTGACAATAAATTTAAACCAGCATAGCCAAGATGACCATACCTGAGGTGCCATAGCCGTGAGGGGTCTTCTATCACACTCCTTAGAGCTGATTGTGTGAGAGGTGCAGCACCAACTTGAGATGAGAAACATGTCTCTATCCTCAAAGGAAACATTCTGTTCTTTGTCATTTGAACTGTTGCAAGTAAGTTCTTACTCCCATCCTTTTCTTGAATGACACACGTGTTAGTCTCCATCAGCAATTTGTATCCATTTTGAATGAGCTGACTAATGCTCATCAAATTGCGCTTCATACTAGGGGCAAAATATATATTTTGTATTTCCTTCTTCTCACCTTTCTTGGTGCAGACCATAATAGATCCTTTGCCCACTACTAGTAATAGATATTTAGGATTTTGGGGGAGCTCCTACGACATGTAATAGATGATGGATATTGTTATCCAACTTGGCATTAGGTTTTTTTACTAAATAGATAATGTCTTAAAACTATAAGGAAGACACATAGAAATAGGTCTAGTGAGATGAAATTCTTAAGGAATTTTCCTCAATAATGTAAAATAATTTATCATAGATTATTCGTATATGAAAATAAAGTTTTGTGGTTTGACTGAATTGGATATATAAGATTAAGAATGGTACAAATGATAGCATCAATAAATATAATAAAAATTTTAGAGAATAGGGGTTCTCTCTAAAGGAGAGAATAGACTATAAGGAGTCATTTTATCTAGTTATTAGTATACTTGTACATGATATCTCGTATAATTTGTAGCATGGATAGGATTGTAGATAATTAAATATATATTACAAAAACATTCTTTAATGGCTAGCTGAAAGAGGATGTAAATATGAAACAACTATAGGGATTTTTAGAATACACTAAATATATCTAGATATTTAGATTGAAGCCATCCTTTTATAATATTAATTAGTATCCCAAGGCATGGTATGAAAGCATTCATAGTTAATTATAGGGAATGAGGTTCATTTAGAATCATGCAAATCGTAACATTTACAACTTTCTATATTTTTGGGTGAGGATCTCATTCTTGTCCTATATATGCATGACTTATTTCTAGTAGGTTCATTAAGGATCATACAAGAGTGGGAAAGGTATCTTGAAATAAATTGTAATTATAACTATTTGGGGCTTGGATACCACTTTCTATGTATGGAGCCATTACTTACAATGTAGATATTTTTATTGGACAAGGGACATATTACATCTAAATCTATAAGACAATCAATAAATAGGATTGGAAACCAATCTCTAAGCCTATTATTATCAATTCTTATAAGGTAAACACATATACGAATAATTATTTATGTGCCACCTTGTATAGGAAGTGGATTGTTTCTTTAATGTAGTTGGTAAAAACTAGGTCATACATCTTTGGTAGTAAACTCTCTTAGCTAATTTCTAGATGAGTAAAAGAGAGTACACAGTGTTAGTAAATAGATTTTTTCCCTCAAAGAGATATGTAGATAATGTTTCAATATGTTAGAGTTGAAGAAACAAAATATATGAAGAGTTAGATGAGTTATCATTGATTGATAACTCTCGTCCAAATTTAGAGGTACAACTCCCTCATGAAAGGATATTCAATGAATGTAAACTAAAACACATAACTTTACCTGAAGACACAAAGGATTTCTGGCATTTGTCCACCAACATGGAGTGAATGCAATTACAAGGTTTATAATGAGATAATGAATGAAAGATAAATAGATAGGCATAGGACCACCTATTGAGTATTTCATGCTACTAGAAGAGAATAGAGAGAATCAAACATATCATTTTGCAAAAGACAACAATACAGGACTATATTTGAAAAGGGATAGAAAATACCATAGGATCTTGCTCTATTTGAAAATAAATATTTAGACATAAAGATCTAATGTAACAAAATAACAATAGTATTATTCCATCGCTGCCATTACAATCAGATGCAAAATTAAAAATTAAAAAATCTAGTCTCTGCATTCCCTACTGCATTCAAAAAATATTCTTCTCCCTCCTCCTACAACTATAGAACTCCAAAACTGAAAAAGAAGAACCTCATTACCATAGAATATTCCCTTTTTAATCAATCCCCCCAAAGAATTTTGGCAACCACCACAACTTCTTACCGAACTAATTTTGTATTATTAGGTGCATTACTATAATCATTATTTCCATTGAAAATTTAATTATTTTACATTTTTTTTTAAATTTAGCTTCTTTCCAAAGAATGCCCCTCCATACAAGTTTTCCAATAAAGTGTCATGTTACAATAATAATTAATTCTTTTGAAGAATTAATTCCTTTTTCACTTTATCTTACACCCATTATATGACCAAATTTACATCTCTTCATATAATAATAATAATAAATCTTTATAGAAGTAATTATGTGAGAGATTTATTTAGGTTGATTTGATATTTAATTATTTTGCATTTAAATATTTAAATATTTAATTATTTTAAAGAATTAAATATTATATAATACAAAATAATTTATAAATGATCTTTAAGAGATTACATTTTATATTTTCTCACATAATTGAATAGGACAGAAATATTCAGGGTTCCAACACCCTAGGTAATGGTGGCTCTCTCTGGGAGTTGCATTCTGTGTGTCAGATGCAGAGAACTCTAGAATCTTTGGATCATCCAATGCCTATCTATTGGGTCATAATGTCATTTATCTTGAATACTAAAAGTCATCATCTTGGTTTCAAGCTTGGAGCTTGAACAAAATCTCTATTTGCTACAACTTCTTGAGCAATTGTAGAAGAGATCACACATGTGATTTCTCAAGTTATGATGATTGTGCTTTCTTCATGCTTAAAAAATTCTCACTCCTTTATAATTTGTACACTTTACTAGAGTACCTACCTACTAAACTCTCTAAACTACTTAGATATTGCTCATTTCTATCTACTTATGGAACTTTCACCATTTTCTTGGCTAATATCAAGGTGCAAACCACATATTTGCATGGAAGAATGGATTTGAGCCTACTTCCAACACTAAAATCCAATTTATTTTTTATTAGATGTAGTTTCAACATTCAAAATTTTGTGCTATCTAACATTGATCAAATTATAGCTATATCCAAATGAAACATTGGGCAAGTGAACATGTTGGTAAATGAAGAAACGAAAATCAATCTAAGTGCTTATATTTCTAAATGCATCTTTGATGCTAACTACTTCAATTACATCGTGAGACATAAAATTTATTCCAATGCCTCCCATTTCAAATGTCCACCTTACTTGGATGAACAGATTTCAATGTAAAAGCCACCTTTTTTGCTAAATTATATTTTGACCATGGTAGTTTTAACAAGTTTTCTACTTGTGGAGCCACATGAAACTATGCCCATTTGAAGAGTGTAATTATCTCCTAGATTGCATGAGTATGGAACAAATAAACCATCTATTATGTATCCCTACAATCTATAGTCCAATACCCAGTTATGAAGATTTTTGTTGTTGACTAAATCAGCTCCATGAATAAATAAATAATGATCTCATAAAAGGAGTAGAATATCCAAATTTAAACCAACTCTAGAGGATGACCCACACATGTTCCAAAACCATCCTTAGATAGACTTGTTATTTTGATAAGAAATATTAGAGGAATTCTGAGAAATATCCATTACTGTCACAATCTTCTACTGTAGATTGATTTCTTGAATTGGTGGCATGCTGCCATATGCATATTTGATCGAAGATAACTTGTCTGAAAGAAGAATGAATCTACATAGTCCCCCAATCTAGCAACACTAAGACTAGATCTTGTTAGCTATTTAATGCCACCTCCCACTATACCAACTTACATTATTATTTAGAGAAACATCATTTCCAAACAATGAGTTCCCACACATTTTGGGATTACAAGACTATGATATCGTGGCCAATCTTCCTTACCACAAATATTTGAATTAAAATCTATATATAATATGGGAGAAATATTTCTTTGACGACCTCACTATATTACTTGCAATGGTTTTTATTTTATTTTAGCACTATTAGGTTCCATTTTTATTAATTACTGCTTCAACATGCTGTCATCATACCAGGTCCCAAATCGCATGAGCCAAATCACTAAGAGATCCTCCAAAACAAAGAATTCCATAATGAGTAGAAAGTGCAAGTTTAAAAATCCAGATGACTTGTAACCATTTTTCCCTTATAACTGACATCACCATATATTTGCAACTCAATCAAGTTAGGTATTACTTCAAATGTGGATAAGTGATACATATTATAAGACAATTCTTCTCTAACACTTGGATACTTAACAATTTGATAGAACCTTCCAACTATAACAATCCATCTAGGATTCTTAAGTTCTCTAATCTTAGTACCCACAAAGAAAACCCTATTATTCTTTTAGATGCATGATTCTTCACTTCTTTGTGTCAATACTTTTATATTCAAATGCTCACTTGGTGATGGAGCTATGTTTGACTTCATGAATTAGGCTCTTATTGTCTTCAAGAAATCTCCCATTGATAAAACCATTGCATAGAAACCATGAAAATATGATCTATAACTTGATCTTTTGACTGTTACATTGATTCCTCCAAAGATGACATTGAGGAGAGAACTACAAGGTGCTAAAAAAAATGGATCATTTTCTACTTCTTGGCTATCATTTGGTTCTCTTTCAATATTCTTTTCTTGCATGCTAATAGATATTGCATTGTGTGATCAACCATACTTTTAGAAAAGTATTCATCATTAATATTTTCTTGTGTTTGTTGATCCTTCATACCTCCCTAGACAACATCATTTGGTGAAATAGAATTAGCAATCCCAACTATAAAAGAATCAAATTCTAAAGTTTGAAAATCTCCTAATAAGTTTTCATTTGATCTTTCACCCTCCAAGATTTGTTCAATGGGAGGTATATCAAGGCCAATCATTGAGTTAGTTGACTATGAGGTGTATTACCATAATCAACATGTAGATGGTAGGCTCCAACTATACTATAGGGAGTGTTTTTAATCATTGGAGGGATTACGAAATCTTCATCATTGAAAACTATTAGGCTTTAATAAAAAGAGGTAGGGAGTGCTGATTTACTACTTTGAGAATGAGCCTTTACTTTTTAGGCTTTACCTTCAGATAGTTTTTCTGTTTGTAGAGACAAATTCCTACCTATGCAATATCTTTACACTCCATTCCACTTACAATCATGTCATCGTCTAAACTAATAGCCTCCCTTTGTGCATTTTGCAATCTTTGCACTGTCTGGCACTTTAATAAAACCATGATTTTAGTTTCTAAAGTAGCAATAAAAACACACAGTTGATTACATTCATTTGGTTGGCTATTTTGAGGAATTTTACCAGCACACCTATTGAACCTATCCAAAACATCCCTGATACATTCAATCTCCTACTTTTGAATTTGAAAGAAATTGAATAATAACTCAGCAACATCAACTGTAGGCTTAAATATTTGGAGAAATTTTACCTCAAGATGACTCCAGCAAGAGATACAACCATTATGCAAATTCTAGATCAAATCAGCAATGCTCCCAACGAGATTCCCGACAAATAGTACGACAAATATGTTCTCTTCCTGCACACCAAGAATCCCACAAGTGACTATAGTTTCTTTAATTTGATCATTAGGGTCTTGATTTGCATCACCAAAAAAAATTGGGAGATAATCCATTGAATTTTTAGGTAAGGCTAAGTATTCAGATAAAGGAAACATCCCAATCTAAGCCCCCGATGGCTAGATTGCCACCAAAGCCATAACACCAGACTTCTTTCACCAAAAAAAATTAGAGTTGCCAACCTCCATCCTTTGAGAAGTATCTCCAAATATCCAAGGAAAGCACTAGAACTTCACTTTTGGTTCCCAATAGAGTTGCCAAAAATCTTTTAGTAAATAGATTTTGCCCTTCAAAGAGAAATGTAGGTAATGACTTGATATCACTAAATTGAAGAAATAAAATTTACTAATAGTTGGATGAGTTATCATTGACTAGTAACTCTCCTCTAGGTTGAGAGGTAGAACTCCCTCATGAAAGGATATTCAATGAATGTAAATTACAACACGTATCTTTAACCTAAAGACACAAAGGGTTTATGGTATTAGTCCATCAACATGGAGTGAATGTGACTACAAGGTTTACAATGAGATAATGAAAGAAATATAAATAGACAGCCATAGGACCACCTATTGAGTCTTTCACATTACTAGAATAGAATAGAGAGAATCAAACATATCATTTTGTAAAAGACAACAATACAAGACTATATTTGAAATGGGATAGAAAAGACCATAGGATCTTGCTCTATCAGCAAATAGATATCTAGACCTCAAGATCTAATATACAAATGTTTCTTTCTATTTCTTAAACATAACAAAATAAAAATAGTATTATTTCATCCCTGCCATTGCAATTAGATGCAAAAAACTAAAGAAATTCACTCTCTACATTCCCTGTTACATTCAAAAAAATTTCTCCTCCCTCCTACTATAGCTACAAAACTCCAAAACTGAAAAAGAAGAACCTCGTTACCATAGAATTTTCCCTTTTTAATGAATCTGCCCAAAGAAGTTTGGCAACCACCACAACTTCTTACCAAACTAATTTTGTATTCTTGGGTGCATTACTAGTATAATTAATTCCATTAAAGAAATAATGATTTTATATTTTTTTAAATTTAGCTTCTTTCCCAAGAATTCCTCTCCATACATGTTTTCCACTAACATGCATACATGTTTTCCACTAATGTTTCATGTTACAATAATAATTAATTCTTTTGAAGAATTAATTCCTTTAAATTCCCTTTTCACTTTATCTTACCCCCTATTTATTAACCAAATTTACATATCTTCCTATTATAATAATAATTAATCCTTATAGAATTAATTATTAGAGAGATTTATTTATATTATTTTGATATTTAATTATTTTGCATTTGAATATTTGAATATTTAATTCTTTTAAAGTATTAAATATTATAAAATACAAAATAATTTATAAATGATCTTCAAGAGCTTATCTTTCATATTTTTCTCACATAATTGAATGGGAGGGAAATGTTTAGGGTTCCAAAACCCTACGTAACACACTAGAAAATGATAAGATGATTTCTATGTTATATTCATTGTAATTTTTTTAATTCTATTATATGTGATTAACAAAAAGGAATAAAGTTAATATTCTATATTAATAAGTTGATAGTTCATCTTTTGAAAAATGGAAATAGGGAAGGATAATTCATCTTCTTTAGAGATAAGTTGACTATCACAAAGAACAACTTTCTCATGAAGAAGCGATGTTATTTTTGTAATCTCATACAATCTTCCATCCACTCTCATGAATTAGAAAATAATCATTTTTATTTTTGAAATGTTGATAGAACTAGATATATTTTTAATTAACTAATTCTTTTAGAAACTTTTAGTTACCAATTAGTTTAAAGCTTTGGAGTATCCAATATCATTTGTTGATTTATAGGATATCATGGCCATTATTTTCTAACCAAAGTACTATAAAAAGGGTCAACGGGC
The DNA here is from genome assembly GCA_028749045.1 of Cupressus sempervirens. Taxonomy (NCBI): domain Eukaryota; kingdom Viridiplantae; phylum Streptophyta; class Pinopsida; order Cupressales; family Cupressaceae; genus Cupressus; species Cupressus sempervirens. Next base: position 306,116,138 of record CM053786.1, on the reverse strand, counting down.
ATTTGGAGGGGACACACTTGAGAATAATTTTCAATGATAGAAATTGAAATGACATTATTAGAAATAGGCTTTTAGTGATATCAAAAGTGTGGTGATAAAATTTAACCTAGTATAAGTGAAATTTAAATAGAAAAAATAAAGACATTGAAAGAGCTCAATTTATTTATGGGTATGTGTAGGATCATGGTCAACCAAACTATGCTCTTAAGTGGCAATAAAAAATCAACAAATCATGGTTATGTCAAGTTGACGTGTAATTTTCTACTTGTTATAAACTTTATTTCAAAAAGTTGAGATAAAAGAATCTATAAAAAATTTAATTTAGTTTCTAAACTACTAGGCCTTACCTAAAAAAATAAAAATTGATTGGTCAAAATTTTGAATTTTAATGCAATAGTAAAAAAAATTAGGACAAAAATAAGAAGTAGATGTATCTAATGACCTTAATCAAAATCAAATGATAATTTTCTTTTACTAATATTCTAGATATAAGTAGACTCGTGCCTAGTTGTGATACATATTTTTGGGTATTTTTATTCAAAATAAATTAAAAATAACAAATTTTTTACTATAGTATTTTTTGAATAAAAAAATCCCGTGTTTGACCACCTTAACTAATTCTAAACTTTGCAAAATTTAACTTTTCTATTTTTTTCCTTATGGCAAAAGAAACATAGAATGTGATGCATTTTTTGGATTGCAAAAATGTTGTACCATTTGAAAGTTATAGTTGTTTTTCATGCAATGTGTCACTCAACACTTTATATGTAACTCCATAAGAAAATAAGTAATAATTACTTACTAAACTCATAATTTGACAAACCTTACATTTATGGAAAGCTAAGATCATTGTTAAGAAACCCTTTTCATTTCATCAAATTTTGGCAAGAAAAAATTCATCAGCTACATGTTTGAAGTAAAAAAACACACAAGAACAAGACAAAACCACATCTTTGGGATGTTTCTAAAGTTTACCATGTAGGGTTGGTATCAAAAGATATAGTATGCCTTATAAACGTATTTATTTTTTTTGTTTAGTATCATTATGGATGGGAAAAAAGTTGGAATATATTTTGAAATGTTTTGAGGCATTTCAAAACTACATATTTTTCAGATCACCACTTTTTGGCACACCATGATATGGCATATACCCTTATGTTTCTCTTGATTTTTGATGTTTATAAAATTAAATCCTCTTAACAAACATCCTAAATGATAAACATGTTTGATCCAAATTTCTATGATTGTATTGATAAAGTTATCAAGGGACTAATATTTACTTGAACTAGATACAATCTTGAAACTTAAATTTAAGTAAACATATTTAAAATTCCATATCATTTATATTTTAGTGAAAAACTTAAAGCTTCACTATCATGTATACAATCTTTCTCCATGATCTTAGTATTCAAACACTCAATATTCATCTATCAAATGTGAAATAAATAGCTTGAAAATTCAAAATTTATAGTCATGTGAGTATTCACTTATATTATAATGATATGATTTTCACTTATATGAAATATAAAAGTATCACAAAGTTTCACAAACAATAAAATTCAACTAGAAATTATAAGTTTGAGTAATTGATAAAATCACAAAACATTGCTTAGTTCTCTAGAGAGAATGATAGGTTTTATAAAAGAGTTGATATGTTCACTTAAATTATTTTTAATGTTTGTACACGTATAATAAAATGGATTATAAGAGGCAAATAAAAACCAATGTAATATTTAAAATTTGATTTATTTTTTTTCTAGAAAAACTAAGATTAATATAATCACTAAAACATAATAATACCTTATATGTGAGTTCAAAATAGGTTATTTAGTTCTTAGAAATATCTTAGTACAAGGCCTTTATTTATGAAAAAATTCATGGTGGCTTGGATATCAGGTGGGCTAAGTGGTCATGTTGGATGATAAATATTTGGTTGTCTTGTATGTAATATTTGGTTGTCTTTAATGTAATTAATAAGTAATAAATAGCATAAACATATAATTTCACTAAAATTCATCCTATCCATTACAGAATCTATCTATTTTAGATTGATAAATGGAGACAATAGTACATGACTAGTATGTTAAAGGATGATTTGGAGGTATTTGAACTCAAATAATTCCTAGTTACTTGAGAGTAGGTGAAAGGTCCTATATTAATGGTATATTTGAAGATTAAGGAACAAGTTTAATAGGTACCCATAAACCAATAATATCAAAATGCAAAATATAAAATATAAAATATAAATGTTGAAGACCAAAATTAAAACTATGTTAGAAAAAGATATAAGATTATGAATTTGGGCATCCTAAAACAAATAACTAGAGAAAGACCCAAAAAATAGTAGATAAAGAAGACAAAAATAACAAAACAATAAAACTTAATAGAGAGACCGGTTGGGTGTTTTTTAGTGGTGAATATTCATGATTTTTTGAATTATAGAAAATTTTAGCTAGTAATTTGGCTAATAATTTAAGATTTAATGCAGCCTAAATTGCCACATTTTTATTAAATTTAGCTCTAAAATATTTAAAATTTCTCAATAATTTATTTTATTCAAAAATTTAAACTCAAAGGTTCACCCAAATATTCAATACATGATTAGATTTGATTCACCTAAATATTATATATTATCAAAGAAATTAAAATTAATTCACCAATAATTATCATTATTATTAGTTACTTTAGGGATATATTACCAATATTTAGTTTTCACTATTAATTTAAAAAATAATGTAATTATAATCATAATTTTGATGAGATAAAACATGTTCAATTTTGATTTGTAATATTCCATGATGTTTAGAAAACTTCCTATTATTATTGAGATTCGCCAATATTTTCTACTAAAAATTATAATTCCAAAATAATCACCAATGTAAATAATATTTAAAATAAAAAATTTGAGAGATTCTATGATAAAAATAATTTGGTTTTTCAAAATAATGAAACATTCACAAATAATTATATATTTTTCTGGAGGGGGTTTCGTAAATTTTATCTTGGAACCATAGCTAAGCCAAATCCTTTAGAAGCTTGGCCACCTAGATCTCATCTATCTTTAGTATTTATTTTACCTTTACAAATAATTATTTTCAATAGCTTCCCTTAGATTTTAGAATCCCCATCATCAATGACTTTCTTCAAGTCATGTATTTGACTTAGGATATGTTCATCCAATTTTCTCTTGGCCTCAACCTTTTTCTGTAGATCTATGTGCAATTATCCAACACCTCTTTAATGATATTAGTTTCAATGATTACCCATTTATCAAAAGAACTCGAGGCCTATATATTCTCCTTGATCCTATCAGTATTATTTGTAGCACCTTGATTAGGAATGAGACTAGGACCTTCTTTCTCATTTGTATTCTTCTCCTTAGGCTCCTCTTCAGACTTTGACACTTGATATGCAACAATGTTGGACTGATAGAAGAATGTGTAAGAAATTTTTTTAGTGCTACCCTAAGGATTTATGGAAAGGGCTTAATTGCCTCCTTTGTACTATAAGATGAGTGGTTGTATTGAGCACTGATAGATCAGTGTTTTGGTACAATAGAAACCTAATTCTAACAAGTGGTATCAAAGATTGATCACAGGTTTGAAGCCTCAAATTGTTGGGTAATGCTGGTGGGGAGATTATTAGAAATTTATTCAACACTCCTCTCATTAATCATTAGAAGGACTTACCCAAATTCTATGTGCTATAAGTTGAGGGGTTGTATCGAGCATAATAGATTAGTCTTTTGGTGCAACGATAAGCCCACTCTAACAAAATGTTCCCTTTAAATCTTCCTACCTTCTTCATCTTCCTAAGATATATTATCTTTGTTTCCCTCTTCAGGAGTATTCATATTTTTAGGTAAAATAAAGGAATTTTTAATTTTTTTGATAGGAGGGGACTCTTGACTCTATTCTACTATTTCCATCCCATCACCTTCTTCACCCCATAGATCTTTAGAGACCCTATGCTTTCAAATATCCATTGAATCTTCCTCATCTCTTTTTTCCATCCCAAAATTTTCACTCTCCACATATTTTTTTCTTTTTACAACCAACTTTTTTTCTATTACTCCCTTAGTCACTTTCAATTTTCAAATAATTTATAATAAATGGGGTAAAAAAAAATTCTATACCCATAATAGAAATCATTTAAGAATATGAAATTGAAGCAATGAGCCCACTTCTTCCTACCATCTAGTGTAAAATAAACCCTAACACAATTCAAAACAGAATGCCATAAAGGTTTGATTTTCTAACTAGATAAATATCTACCAACTTTTATTGAATCCTTCTTCTCAACTTTGTCCTTATGGAATTCCTTCAATACCTCTTCCATGGTCTTTCTTTCCTTCAAGAACTTTTGATCATTACTTAGTAACACTAAAATTTTAGATATAGATTTGATAATGAGGGGAAAGGAGACCCCATACATGGTGATATTATATTCCCTCTATCTCTTTAAAAATTCCATCATTGCCTTAGGTTAAAAACTATGGAGGCATTCAAGATAAGGACTAACCCCATCTTTCACCAATTGATCCTAAACCTATAGTTCCTCCTTCTATTCATCATTAATATTTTACTAGGTTCCTATATCTTTGGATTACCCCTAATGATTCGCTCTCTAATTTTCTTGAATTCAAAAACTCATCGCTTCTATACAAGCTCAAGACAAAGAAGAAGAATAACCCAAGAGAGACATAAAGTGTATATGTAATCACATCTCTCAACACTCTAAATCAACCACATTAACTTATAATAACTATTATTTTGGGATTGGTGTACTTATTATCTTATTTAATTTCTAATGAGGCAACGTGTCCTATCGTCATTAATCTTTTCTTTTAAGAGATTATATTTACTAAGATTACCTTTCCCTAACATCTTTCTCTTAGCCTATACTCCCAGATTGCTAATTTAATACCCAAAGGAATTAGTTTCTCTATACACATGATAATTCATATCTTTCTCAATAGTTTTTGATATTGATTTAGGATCTTTTATAATAGATTCTATAGTCCACCTGGGTTGAATTTTCCCATTTAGGCAATTTATTTTGAGTCACCTTCAACCCATAAATATTTACACTTTATATCTTTAGCTGTTTTGATTATGAGGAAGGGTACATTATCCTCAATAAAATTTCTATATTGCCTACCAAGTGGGCAAGCTCCTTCTTTGATATAATTTTTATATTAATGGTATTTTAGAAGAGAGGCTTTGAGAAACATTTTATAGAGACAAGTAGTATATAATCATTATACTTATGTTAATCTCAAAGTGTTTCCTTGATGATCAATCAACTAGTTAATTGAATGAAATTATATCTTTGACTATCTAGGATTTTTTAGAGGTAGATGAATCATTTTTTTTGAAATAGAAATTTTTGAAGATTGAAGTTAAAATAGGGTATAAGTATTCATAATCAAAATAGAGAGATCAACATCCCAACTAAATGTCATTTTTATTCAGAATAGTTTAATTTAAAAGTAAGTTTAGATATTATCTCAAACAAACTACAAAGTGTATTTGTAAACAAGAAAATTTGCTAACTGTGTAAAAAAATTGCAATGTAATTTTTCCTTGAATTGTGATTATAATGAAGGTGTCCAAAATAATATCTTCTTAAGTGACACATTTTGTCTAGTTTAAGGTTTGGGATTATTATTATCTTAAGTCATGTAAGGTAAAAGGTGAAAAGAAATGAGTATTAAGATCCATTTGTAAGGATCTTGTTATCACCATGTACATAAAGGAGAACCAAACTCATGAAATCTCCTTAGTACCATTACATTATATGTCATAATGACTCCTTTGATCTTATTACATTCCTTCTACTGTACTTTCTTTCTTTCTTTTTGAAAAAGGGGTAAAAATTTATTCAGAAAAGACCAATTACAGAGGCCTCAGGCCCAATCTACGAAACCACACTCAAAAGCCATTAAGATCTATCATTCTCCACTAAAAGCTCAAAAATCCCCACATAATCAGCAGGAAGATCGTCTCTATCGAAGATATCCCGACCTGCTCCCTTCTCCGAAGCCCATTTAGCCAAGGCGTCAGCAACTCCATTCCATTCCCTGGGAATATGACAAAAGGAGATCTCATCCACAAAGCTGCTCAAGTGAATAATCTCTCTAACAAGAGAGGCAATATGCCAGTTACAATTATCTATTCTTTGGTTACTAATCATCTCCACAACAATCTGAGAGTCTGAGTCACACACAATTCTCCTCCATCCAAGAGAACAAGCCCTCACCAAAGCCACCTTAATGGCCAAGGCTTCCATCATGTTATTGGAATGAACTCCTTTATGAATAGAGAAAATGAAAGCAACCTTTCCATCTGCATCTCTCCCAATTCCTTCTACACCCGCTTGTCCAGGATTACCCCGGGAGGAGCCATCAGTGTTAATCTTTAGGACATTATCTGGTGGAGGTCTCCATATACCCATCCTGCACACTTTTCTTTTTAGTGGCTAAGGTTTCTTACTGCTTCTAGTTCCCAAACCTTTATCCACCAATCCAAAATTCCTAACTATCCTAGAATCAACAAGATCCACTGGCTCCGTAATATCACATTTAACATAGATGGTCTCTTGAAGCCTGCTTAAGATCACCTGCCATAGTTTAGTGACTCCCAAGCCGGAGTTACAGAAGATTTGATGATTACGCTCCAGCCAAAGATTCCAAAGAATGAAAGAAAGTCCAACAGCCCAGGCCACCTGGAGGAATGAAGTTCTCACAGGGGGTCTACCAAGACTATCCCAAAACTCAATAAGAGATTCAGCATGAATGCATCCATGACTCCCACCACTTATGCCAAATTTCTCTAGAGAGAGGGCATAAGAAGAATAAATGAGAAACATCCTCTGCATGCAACCTACAGAGGGGACAGAAAGAAGGACTTTGAAACCCTCTTTTCTGAAGGTTATCCCAAGTAAGACATTTTTTTGAGCAACCAACCATAGAAAAAATTACATTTAGGCCATGAGAACCTATTCCAAACTTTCCTCCACTAGGAAATTTCCTAAAATTCATTGCATTGACTATCCAGTCGAGCATATCAATGGGCCACACTAAAAGTACCTTTAGGGTTGGGACCCCAAGCTAGGATGTCTTTGTCCATAGAAGAGCTGCACAACCTAAATGAGAGAAGATTGGCCAGTTCTGCCCAAATTTCTAAAGAGCCACCTGGGGACCAATCCTGAGGATCCTTCCAATTAGCCACAACCATCGAGCCACACCTCCTCAAAGTTTTGAAGTGAACTAATTTGGTCCATCTTGCAGCTAAAAAAATTTGATATAGAGGCTGAAGGTGTGGATAGCTAGAGAGAATGGGAGGATAGCCATCCTAGGAGTCTAGCCAGAAAAGCACACATGATCCTTTATTACATATCCAAAAGAGGTCATCTTTGATGAGAGGAGCTCCTCTTTTAGGAGTGTCTCAAATAAAGGATCCCTTACCATCTAGCTCCAGTATAGGAATATCTTGAAGTTTTGCTCTTGGGAAGTACTTATGAGCCAGAATCTTAGCCCAATCTCGATCTTGATTCTTGCACCACCGCCAATATAACTTTGCTACCAAAGCCTTGCCGCCAAGAGCCATACATTTAAGGCCTAATCCTCTAGCAAATTTAGGCAGGCAAATAGTGTCCCATTTGACCAAGCACCATTTAGAAGAGAGGAGATTTCCTGTCCAAAGGAATTGTTGCGACAGAGCATCAAAGTCTTTCATAACTCCAATGGGAGGAGTTTGCACTAGACACCTATAAATAGGAAGAGCCTGAATCACAGTCTTGAGAAGGATGACCCTACCAGCAAAAGAGAGCCATCTATGAGTCTAGTGACTCACCTTGCTATGAAATTTTTCCAACATACCTTGCTAATACTCTTTCAGCTGGGCCCCAAGGGTTAGAGGAACTCCTAGATAAATCAATGGAAGGGATCCAACCTGAAACTTGAGAATTCTAGCAATCCTTACCTGAATTGCCTGAGGAGTATTAAAAAAATAAATAGATGATTTACCTTCGTTAATCTGCTATCCAAAGGCTTTCAAATAAGTATCCAAAATCATTTTGAAGTTCCTTGTTTCATTAATGATAGCCAAACCCATCAATCCAATATCATCCACAAAGTGGAGGTGCATATATGTTGGAATATTATTGTGCCACTTCCACCCCTAGACAAATCCCTGCTTAGCTTGAGATTTTATTAATATGCCCAAAGCCTCTGCAATAATGATAAATAGATATGGAGAGATAGCATCTCCCTGTCGAAGCCCCCGAGAAGCAGAGAATAGATCAATCAGTTCTCCATTAATAAGAACAGAAAAGGATGTGGAAGTCACATAGCTGAGAACCCAATCCACCCATTCCCTGTCAAATCCAAAAGCAAGAAGCACCTATTTTAGGAACTCCCAACTAACTCAGTCGTAAGCTTTAGCTAAATCTAGCTTAATAAACATAGCTTTTTCCTTGGATGTAGCCATTGAATGAATAGCCTCCGAAGCAATAACCACACCATCCAGAATCTGTCTACCACTAACATAGCCTCCATGCTCCTCGAATATCAAAGAGGCCAGGAAAGGCTTAAGCCTCTCAGCAATTAATTTAGTGATAATTTTGTATGTGACATTACATAAAGCAATAGATCTGAATTGATCCAACCTATTAGCCCCATCAATCTTGGGGATGAGAGTCAGGAAAGTAGCATTCAAAGACTTGAGCATTTGTTTATTTTGATATGATTCCTGAACAACATCTAGAAGATCAAATTTAATAATTTTCCAAAACTCTTGGAAAAATTCAATGGGAAATCCATCTGGGCCTGGGGCTTTACCTTTCTTCATAGCAAATACCACCTATTCCAGCTCTTCAAGCATAACAGGTTTAAACAGATCTCTATTCACACTGCCAGACACAAGATGGGGAATACATTCTAAAATAGTCCTTCTCTCAACCAAGGAAACAGATTCCTCCTTTGAGAAAGGTTGAGAGAAGTAATTAGTCGCTTCTAAAGAAATTGCCTCCTCAGAAAAGAGATGATTTCTAGAAGAAGAAACAAGAGAAGTAATGGAGTTTCCAAACCTGCGAGCTTTAACAGTGTTGTGGAAGAAAGCAGTGTTTCTATCTCCCTCCTGCAACCAATCCACCTGGGATTTTTGCTTCCAAAATATTTCCTCTCGAAGCTCCCATTCTTCAACCTCTTTTAAAGCTGAGGATTCTTCAGATACTAAATCTGGAGTCATTCCATGGTCCTTGATCTGACGAGTGATACCATCTAGCCTTGCCTGAGCATATTTTAAATGCTCTTCAAGGTTTCCAAAGCACTGATAATTCCACTGTTTCAGCCTGAATTTCACATGTTGAAGGCGCTTCTCAAAGGTGAACATGGAAGTACCATGAGGAGGCATGTCGTCATGCCACCAGGCTATCATAAGATTCTAAAGGGACGGATCTCTCAACCACATCAGCTGAAACTTGAAGGAGGGATTCTTAGCAGTCTTGAAAGGAGTGGCAGAGAGCTTAATAGGCTAGTGGTCAGAGCCTCTCTAGTCAAGAATATTTGAATTGGTAGACCATCTAATATTTATCCAAAAACAAGATACCAGGAACCTATCAAGCTTTTCCGAGATAGCCTCCATCCCACTCCTTTTATTCCAGGTGAATATGCCAGAACCAGGCTTAACATCAATAAGATTCAAAGAGCTAATATTATCTCTACGCATACTAGAAGAAGGAATCAATCAAGAAGACCCACCTCTCTTTTCCTCAAGACTAGTAACAGCATTAAAATCTTCGACAAAAATCCAAGGAAAGGATCTAAAGATCGAACAAATATAATATGTGACCATGAAAAAGATTTGCCTACCAAATCACTAGGAGCATAAATATTGGAGAACAAGCACCTTTCACCTGTCTCAAAGTGAGAAGCCATAAAAGAGATGGAAGACCTGCTCATTATCCACCACAAGGGAGTCACCTTCTTGGGATTCCAGAGACAAGCAAGACCACCCGAGTTTCCTTGAGCACCTACTGCTTGCCAGCTACCATAGGGCCATAACTTCAGCCTGCAACTATTCAATTCATTAACTAAGAGTTTAGTTTCTTGAATGAAAATAATATCTGGAGAGTGAGAATCTATCAATCTACGAATAACCTTTTGTCTATGGATGTTGTTCAACCCCCTAACATTCCAAGAGATAACAATCATTTAGAAGATTGCTAGAAATGGGAGTCAATGGGCTTCACAAACCCCGCCTCAACTAAAGTCTCACCTATCATCTTAACTTTCTCCTGATCTGTCTTCCTTCCACTCTTAGCAGACTTCTCTGAAATTCCCTTTTTAAAGGGCTTTTGATGTAAGCCCAATGTGGCTACAGCTTTAGAGCCTTTTGTGTTGTCAGTCACTCCTTTCTTGCCAGGATGGGTGGAGGCTATGATATTTGGACTGTCACGGGGATGTGACTCACAAGAATGTCATAACATAACTCCTGAACCAAGTCATCTGGACCAATTGGCTGGCCTTGTACTTCTTCAGGAATCTAGACTAGATTCCCAACTTCCTCTAGCTAGGGTTCCAAAAGAGAACCCTCACTCGGGGATATCTCAACAGGTATACCTTCCTCCTATATCAAGTTCTCCAACACATTAAACCTGTTGAAGGTATCATCATTTTGTCTATTCGTCCACATTCTCTTCTGCCCCTTACCTTTATTACGTGGCTTCACTGGGATAAAACCCTCTTTATCTACAGAGGGACCAGCTATCATAGGGACTTTACCCTTGTCATCCTTAGTGTTCGACAAAGTGGTTGTTGATGATTGAGCAAATTTATTTTGAGGGCATTTGCATTGCAAGTTCCCATACTCATGAAAAATCCTTCATCTGAAGGGTATAGTTTCATAGTCCAACTGTTGAGTCCATGAGGAAGGACCTAAGCAAATTTCCATAGAATCAGGCTATGGATTAACCAGATCAACCTCCACACAGATTCGTGCATATGAAATTACCTTTCGATCTTGGGTTTGGGAGGCTGATCCAATTGGTTTCCCAAGTAGAAGAGCAATCAAATGAAGAATATCCTCTCTCCAAAATTCTAGTGGCAGACGTGGCAGCCAGATCCACACAAGGACCCAAGACAGGATTTCTTTAGCAGAGTTGAATCCAGTGTGTGACGGCTTGATAAATAGCCCAACTTGGTTAAAAAATTATGGGCCTCCTTTGAATACTTTGTTTCTGTCCGACATGCATGAAAAAATAACCATAAAATAGTTGTTAGCTGCCAAAAGAATTTTCATATCCCCTTCAAGATTCCACATACGGTGTGCCCATGATTCCAACACATGGAGAGGGAGTCAAAAACCCAAAAAATTGCATATGAGTGCATGCTTACCACAATACTCCACATCTTCTGAGATTTTCTCTGGTTGAATAATCAACACTGGTCGATCATCAGATCTTTCCAAACACCCATTCGTCTTCTTAATTCGGATAGAACCTTTTGAAGATGTCACATTCTCGCTAGAAGGTATATTGTCCATATGACCTTTAGCCTCCCCTCGCATTTGACAAGAGGTATCAGGCATTTCCAAATCTTTAGACAAAATCTGAGCCTTAGGGGCATCTGATTGCCCCATGCCCAAATTTAAAGACAATAGCACCAAGCCAAGTCAGAAATCAGACCTAGCCATTCATTGTTGTGCCTCCCCCACCACCGTAGAAGGAAAACATCCATAGAACGTCAACACTCAGCTGGCTACACCTCCACACAATCATCCAACAGTCAAAGCATAGTTTCCTCCCTCCTCCTACTCAAACCCTCATCCCCACATGCAATCCCAAAGCAAAGAGAGTGAACACAACCCAGAACTAGGCATCAGAGACCAACATGCAAGGGCACGCAGGCCCTAACCTTGCAGGGAGTGAAAACACATCACAAAGCTCCGCCCTTCGCACTTTTCCTGTCCTTTTTCACGTCATTATCACTCTCCTTCTACTATACTTGAATAAAAAATTGATTTTTTTTTAAAATTTTCTCTTTATATTATTGTTCGCAACACACTTTAGGAGTAAAAATTCTCAAGTCCTATTAGACACCAGATCTGATAAATTTCTTCCCCACTTCTTGATATCATGCACCAACATCGACCTTGATTCCTCATATAGAAGGTCTTGTCATTTCATGAGATATTCATCATATGCCTTGAACCTCATTATCTTATTTACATTCATAGTGTCCAAAATCCATTCCATTTTGGTAGTTTGAGTGATTTGCATTTCTTTGATCTAGTATTATTCATCCATGGATTCTTATTCATCATCTTTTTCCTGTAATCACAGATATCCTAATTGGGGTTTGACATCTAAAAAAAAGAAAAATAGCCAAGATAGAAATAAATGGTGGGATTTCAATTTATTATTAATTTTTTTCATGCTTGCTTAAAAAATTTCAAGGGACTATTATTCTTATCAACTTACCGTTATTCTAGATAAAATTCAATTCTTGTCCAAGTAAACCATCACAAAATCCCTTAAGTCAAACTATAGCTCTATATTTTTTTGCCTACTCTTTATTTATTTTTGCACACATTCTTCTACAAGATCTCCCTCACCTATTAATTAGCTCCATTAATTACTTCTATAAAATCAAGCTTTTACTCACCCACTCAAACACACCTCTGGCATGTATTTCATATACAATTTAAAAGGCAATCTCTGTTCTATGATTTGTGGAATGATTATATGCACACTCATTATTTTTTATTACTATATCCTTGAGTTGAAGATGACCTTTTGTTAGACACTTGAGAAGATTTCCCATTGACCTATTACCAACTTATTTTAACCATCTTTCTAAGTATGGTAGGCCAAATAAATGTTACATGTTTCTCCAATATCTTCTATAGGGTCCTCTCAAAGTTACCCACACATTTAGAATCCTTATTTGATACAATACTCAATGGAAAACCCTATATTTTGATAGATTTCATGAAGAAGAACTCAATGCATATAACTTGTGTCATTTGTTTTTTTGTATGGTATGAAGCGATCTATATTTCTAAACCTATCCAAATGTATAAATGGAGTTATTTTTCCATATTCTATGTCTAGCAATTACAATAGGAAATTCATGCTTCAAATTGTTCGAGAAACATTCAGAACAAGTAACTCTTGATACAAACTCACATTAGTTGAGATTCCTTTGGCTCTCTTACAAATAGTGCATTATTTAAAAAAGTTATCAACATTGTGTTTCATCTTTGACTAATAATATAATCTCCTAACCACATTCAAGGATTTATTCAACCTAAAGTGACCTCCTAGCCATTGTATTTTTTCTAAGAATGTTCTCCCTTATTGATCATTTAGGTATACATAATTCATATCCCTTGGAAAAATAAGTATCTTTTATTTTATATTATAACAAACACAATGAAAATTATTCTTAAAGTCTTCATAAACCTTGCATAGCTATTTTTAATCATTATCATCCTTGTACACATCTCCTTGATTTTTTGTATACCAACTCACTGTAACTTTATTTCTTGAATATTCAAAATTATTTTTCTTGAATCATTTTGTACTATATTTTATTTGAATTTCTCATTTTTTTAACATAAATGTATATTCTTTTGTATAGTTTATCCACTTCAATTTGCGTTTCTTAACTTTTCTAGTGCATTTAAGAAACATAAAACATCATTATTTGTATGGTCAGAAAAGTATGGGTTCTTGGATAACCTTTTGATTAGGAGATTCAAAATAAATAATGCATTCTTCTATGCACTAAAAAATTATTTAGCATCCTCCTCATAGGGTTTCTAAGACTGGGGTACATAAATGAGTTAAATTCTTCACAAAATTCTCAAAGAAGGTTTATTAGCAAAGGATGATTTTGACTTATTATGTAGTCTTTTATGTATACCAACTTAAAATATCATTAAAATTGGAGGGATCCATCATCAAATTACCTTTTATAGAGAAGAAATCCCAAATATACTAATTATTTCCTTTTCAATTCACATTTTTCTAGGTTAATTGTTAACCTAAACTCATGCAATCTCCTTAGAACTATAACCAAATATTTTAGAATATCTTCCTTTATTTTACATAGTACAAGGATTTCATCAATTTATACTACCACAATTTTTTCTATAAACTCTTGCAATATTTAATTCATTATATAGTGAAGAGTTATGGTGGCATTAGAAATCATATATAGAATAACCAAACATCCATAGATTCCTTGATTATTTTTTAGAGTATTTTTCCACTCAATGAACTTTCTTATTCTAATTTAATGGTTCTCATTTTTAGATTTAAAAAATAAATAAAACATAACTAGATCCTACTAGATAATCCATAAGATCCCCCATTCTAGGGACATGAAACCTATATCTAATGGT
>CM053786.1:305919227-306096727 GCA_028749045.1 Cupressus sempervirens | reverse complement strand
AAGAATATACATATGTAAAAATAGAAATACGTCATCCTCCATGAATCCATGATACAAAGTACAATAAAATAAATGAAGCCATATACCATACATGATACATCCATCCATCATAAAAGATATAAACATCCATCATGAAATATAACCACCCACCATAAAACACAACTAACTAAGTGTGTGGTTCCTCCCAACTGTCAATAGCATCATTAGACCATTATTGGCCCTAGCCATCCCCCACGCATAACATCCCAAGCCACCGAATAGATTGGTACTATAGTAATAAGGAAATCACTACTAAAACATACTACAACATAAGCATAAAGAAATCTAACATGCTAATAATCAATATAAGGAAATGCATTAGTAATAACATCATCCAAACATGATAAAAAAGCATCCCAAGAAGCTCTAGCCATGGTAAATATGGATGGATCTCAATGGTAAGAGTAAAAAAGCACTACCACCTGACCGCGAGGAACCTAAATGGCCCACTCCCACTATGCTGAGGAGATAATCTCAAGTCCCAAACAAGATATCAAATAACATAACATAGATACTCTCCAAGTCCAGGAAATCCTAAAAGTATTATAACTCAAAGGTTCCAATGTAGATCAACATCTAGACCCAAAGGTACACATGACATGTAGGAAACCTACTATGTAAGCGAGTAAGTGTCATCACACGAATCACACTTGGAGTTACCAAAGTAGTCTCTTAGGACTCTGGGGTCCCTAGTGATCCCACTGTGGTCACTAGTATCTTCTTGTACTAACAAGGCATACTACGGAATGCAAGGTAATAACCAAGCATTCTCTCTACTCCAATCCTAGTCTATACTAGCACTTGAGGCATGGGCAAGAACATACAAAGACTCTTATTAGGTTCATTTTACTCTCATTCAGTGTAATGTTTTCACTTATTAAAACAACTTACAATGGGTTATCCCCAAAGCCACTTAGGGCCCCCATCCCCCATTGCAAGCCACTTCCCGACACTACATATAGATAACCTACCCTAGGCTCAATAAAAGAACAAATCAATAATCATATAAAAATCACCTCAACCCTATAAAAGCAACTAAAAAGCATCAAAATATAATCCACGATATTCACATTATTTCTCCATGAGCAACTGGAAAGGACCAAAAGATAATCATAATAATCACAATAATTCTCAACGAGTAACTAAAAAGCTTCAAGGATAAATCACAAGATCCATCGGTTCTCAATGAGCAATCGAAAAGTATCTTAATAATAATACTAATCGAAGACTCCAAAAATGGTCAAGTCAAACATGTCACAAAATGACATCATCAAGAATAAATCATACAAAACACCTCAGTCCTCTCAAAGCAACTAGAAGGAAAATCAAATTTAACTGATCGAGGACTAAAAAATGGTTAAGTCAAGTATCTCATATACATACACTTCAGCTTCACACAAAAAAACTAGAAGACAATAACTATCAATAATCCACACACATCATAGAGCATGCCATCACATTACCATGGTAGGGCTTTAGAAAGATCGAAACCAAAACAACATAGCATCACAATCACACAACCCCCAAGCCTCTGGTAACAACCTAAACTAGTCCACATCTAATCAACCCCAAAATGCCCAAAGCATAGACAGAACAAACAAAATAGTATAGTTTCATAGTTTGAGTTTGATTTGAAAATACACAATAGAGTTAAAAGTAAAGTCTTAGTTTGTATTTTCAATATGTGTTTCAAGTGTATAAGATTCTCAGTATTACCCTTATAATACACCCGAAAATTTGTTTGAATGAAAATTAAGGTTTAAATCTCCAGTTTAATATGTGTATCGAGTAAGTTAGTTTCCTAGTTAACCCTTATGATTAACCCATTACTATATTTGAATGATTACATAATTTCCCTTATTCGACTTTAAATCCATATTCCAAATGATATAGGGATAACTATTTATTTAACATAATAATGATTGTTCTACAATTAAAAATAATTTTCAATTATATTAAAGTTAACCTCATTAAAGTAAATCTAAATTCCACTAAGTATTCTCGTTTATTAATTAAACTTAATTAATCTAATGTAATTAGACTAATTAATAATGTAGAAATAGAATAAAATAATCTTACTCTTTTATTAATTATTTATTAAAATAATAAATGTTAATAAATTTATTAAATTAATAATGAAATTATCAATAAAACACATTAACTCAATTATTGAAATAATAATAACCTCATATTACAATGTATTAATAAAATTATTAAATAATAGATTTTATATTTTAAACTCATTACAAATTATTACTAAATTGATATAAAATATTAATAAAATTAAAAAAATTATACAAACCTTTTAAAAATAAACATTGTTTAAATATATATAATGCCAATAGCCTTATATCAGTCATGCGGCCTTTTTAAACACCCATCGCAGGAAGGTATGCTGCGATTTACTGCAATTGCATCGGGAGAGCCGCCGAACCATGGTAGGTAAGAGTTGTGTAGGGCGGGGGGGGGGGGGGGGGGGGGGGTCGGGGTGGTTTGGAACCCACCTCCTCCCAATTCATATATATATATATATATATATATATAAATTTTGTTTTAATTTTTTTTCTAATTATTATTTTTAAATTACTTTGTTTATATAAAAATAATTTATCAACAACACCCCCCCAATATATATATATATATATACACACATATATATATATATACATATATATATATATATATATACATATATATATATATATATATACATATATATATATATATATATATATATATATATATAGACACATATATACATATATATATATATACACACATATATACATATATATGTATATATGTATATATGTACATATATACATGTATACATGTATATATGTACATATGTACATATATACGTACATATATATATATACGTATATATGTACATATATACATGTATACGTGTATATATGTACACACACACACACACACACATATATATATATATAATTTGTGAATATGGTCTGATAGAGAAGATACAATAAACCATTCAAATTTCTAATCTCTAATTTTCTTTTAATCTCAGACCCTACCCAAATTTAATTTCTCAATTCGATTTTAATTCAAACCCAAGTCCCAATTTAATTTCCAAATTTTCGATTGTACTAAAGAAGGATTGTAATGATATTTTTAATCTCCCATAACCAGATGAAAACAACATGCATACCCAAAATTTCAAATTATGAGATTGAAAGATTTATTTGCAATGAAATACAGACAATCAATTCACAGTCATGAAGAAGACAAAATTATCTAACTAACATAATTCTAATTGGGTGAACAAATTTCAAGAACCTACCTAATTCTGATGCTAAAATCAAGACACCCATAAGATTTGCGAGAGAATTCGTTTCTATCCAAGAACTTCTCTCTAAAAATTTTCCCAAAATTTTCCTTCCAAAATTTGCTTCCAAAATTTGAGTCCAAATTCATCTCTTCGAAAATGAACCCCCCAATTGGTGATAATGAGTTCTCTCCTCAAATCAAGGCACTAAATGTGTGTTCACTCAAAAGGCCTCCTTGCTCACAAGACTCAACTCTATATTAACCTACATTTATCTTTTCCTAATCTTTTCATGCACATCAAATGAATTAATTAAATAACTTTATTTAATTTTCACTTGACTTCTCTTTTATTTAGTTTATTAAATTAATTTTTTTTATCTTTTAATTAATTTCTTATATTTTAATCTCATGCATGCATCATGTGAACATAGGATTTTTTTTCATAATTTAATATATTTTCACTTCTCAATTTATTTTTGAACATTTAATTTGATAAATATTTATTAACTTAAATAACAATAATATTAGCAATTATTTATAAATGAACTTTAAATATATTATTATTAAATCAAATAAATATTATCACATTCTAAATTTATAGTCATAACTTTTATCTCCAAATTTAATTCTTTTTCTTTAATTAATTTCTCAATTAATTAAATACAATTAAATATTAAAGTATCATAATAATTTTTAATTAAATTAAATCATTAATTTAATCTTTTAATTAGACTTATTTAATAGAAAATACACCAAAGACTCATAAAACAAAATACAAAAACCCATCAAAGGAAAACACATACAAAATCAAACTAAATGGTTATAATCATGAATTAATGTTGTCCAACGCATTCAGAGGATACACGACTCAGATACTTGTCCTAATTGTTAGTTAGGACAAATGGCTTAAAGGTTTAGGATTTGGACTCTAGAATTTATCTCCCCTCTCTTACCATTGAGATAATGCGATAGGGTATGCTCATCTTGGCAATTTAGGGAAGTCGATATCCAGAACCTGCAACCTACATAAATTCACGCATGTACAAACACAATATTCTAGACTAAACAAGCAATGGTAGGAAGTAGTGCATCGTGTAGATCCCAACTAGCAGGTGAGTATGACTCCCTTCCTTAACCACATCAAAAATGCCATAGATAAAGAAAACAAATACGCACACCATACACATGCACTATGGGGTAAGTACTCATAAGAAAACACATATGATAGTAAACCATCTAACTAATCATCATCAATAACTGAAAGTACTATAATAATCATCATGCATACATGAAATATAAAGTGCCAAGTAATCTTATCATAAATCAACTAAATTTGAAACAATAAATGATAATCTAAAAGTAATTCTACTAAACATCAAGCATGAAACATGCCTAAAAGAGTTTGGCATTGATAATAGAAATGCAAGCTAGGGACAAGCACTATATCCACCCCCCTAGACTTAGGCTTACTCCTAGAAGCCTACAAGAAAAGTAAACCTAAATGACTCTCTACGTGGGTCCCATTGAACCCTTTCCCCCTATAGAAGGATATGACTCTACCAAGGACATTACAACCATAATATCTGAGATAACAAGGTGCCATAATAACATACTACTTTAGTCACTTAGAGAAATATGATTCTGGTTTAATAGTAAACTGAAAACCATATTGATCCAACATTCATCCTTTTTAACAACTACTAAAATAGTACCCCTAAAACATCCTAAACAAGGATAACATAATGCTCACAAAGACAATAAAAGGCATACTACTTTAAAGCATAGATAACAGATAAATGTTTTGAAAATAGTGTAAGTTTCAATTTTCAGTTTGCCTATATTCAGGTTTACATATAATTTCAGTTTTGAAGTCTAAGTGTTGGAGTATGAAAAATATACAACTAAAAGTTTAAGAGCTATTTCAGTTCAGCTACTTCAATTTTTGAGTTTGATATAGGTATATATAATACTTTAAAGTTTTTATTTTTGTTCAACTAGTTAACAACTAGTGGCATTCCAATATAACCAGAGCTCCCAATGTAGCAACTCGGGCTCTAATACCAAATGTAATGCCTCGCCAAGGGACCCAAAAGAAATGAACTAAGTTTTTACTAAGTTTACCAACATTTATTTATTTGAAACAAGAAAGAGTAACATACACATCAAACACATAGTAGCGGAAGCAATAACATACAATCATCTAACACATACATAACAAGTTACATTCTTTAAGGATCCCATGATATTGAATCACATTTAAATCTAATTAATACTAAGTCTAGAAACTACCGCATCCACATGAAAGAATAATAGAATGTCCAAATTCCATAATATACATTTGTTTCAAATGCTTCTTGGAAAATTAATTTGGAATGCTCAATCATCCACTATACATGTCATAAGGTATGAAAGGCTTAAAAGAATATACATAAGTTAAAATAGAAATATATCATCATCCACAAATCCATGATACAAAGTATAGTAAAATAAATGAAACTATATACCATACATGATACATCCATCCATCATAAAACATAACTAACTAAGTGTGTGGTTCCTCACAACTGTCAATAGCATCATTAGACCATCATGGGCACTAGCCATCCCCCACACTTAACATCCCAAGACACTAAATAGATCGTTGGTACTATAATAATAAGGACGTCACTACTAAAAAATACTACAACATAAGCATACGGAAATCTAACATGCTAATCATCAATATAAGAAAATGCATTAGTAATAACATTGTCTAAACATAATAAACAAGCATCCCAAGAAGGTCTAGCCATGATGACTAAAAATAGATCTCAATGGTAAGAGTGAAAAAGCACTAGCACTCGACCATGTGGAACCTAAATGGCCCACTCCCACTGCGCTGAGGAGATAGTCTCAAGTCCCAAACAGGATATAAAATCACATAACATAGATACTCTCTAAGTCAAAGAAATTCTAAAAGTATACTAAGTCAAAGGTTCCAACATAGATTGACATCTAGACCTAGAGGTAAACAAGACACGTAGGAAACCTACTATGTAAGTGGGTAAGTGTCATCACACAAATCACACTCAGAGTTACTCGAGTAGTCCCTCAGGACTCCCGGGTCCCTAGTGATCCCACTACAGCCACTAGTATCCTCTTGTATTGACAAGGCATACTACAGAATGCAAGGTTGTAACCAAGCATTCTCTCTACTCCCATCCTAGTCTATACTAGCACTCGAGGCATGGGTGAGAACATAAAAAGAATCTTATTATGTTTATTTTACTCTCATTTACTATAATGTTTTCACTTATCAAAACAACTTACAATGGGTTATCCCTAGAGCCACTTAGGGCCCCCATCGTCCATTGCAAGCCACTTCCTGACACTATATCTAGATAACCTACCCTAGGCCTGATAAAAGTACAAATCAATAATCATATAAAAATTACATCAGCCCTATACAAGTGACCGAAAAACATCAAAAGATAATCCACAATATTCACATCAATTCTCCATAAGCAACTAGAAAGCACCAAAAGATAATCATAATAAACACAACAGTTCTCACTAAGCAATTGAAAAACATCAAAGATAAATCACAAGATCCATTAGTTCTCAATGAGGAACCAAAAAATATCCCAATAATAATACTGATTGAAGACTCCAAAATGGTCAAGTCGAACATGTAACAAAATGAAATTATCAAGAATAAATCATACAAAACACCTCAGTCCTTTCAAAGTGACTGGAAGGAAAATCAAATATAACTGATCGAGGACTCAAAAATGGTTAAGTCAAGTATCTCATATACATACACTTCATCTTCACACAAGAAAACTGGAAGACAATAACTATCAATAATCCACACACATCATAGAGCATGCCATCGCATTACCATGGTTAGGTTTTAAAAGGATAAACATAAAAATAACATAGCATCACAATCACATAACCCCCGAGCCTCTACTAACAAGCTAAACTAGTTAGTATCTAATCAACCCCAAAACCCCTAAAGCATAGAGAGTAAAAAAAAAATAGTATGGTTTCATAGTTTGGGTTTGATTTGAAAATACACAATAGAGTTAAAAGTAACATTTCAGTTTGCATTTTCAATGTGTGTTTCAAGTGTATAAGATTCTCAGTATTACCCTTATAATACACTTGTATATTTGTTTGTGATGGGGACACAACCCAACAACAGAATAGACACAATAGAAAGGGGGAATTATATTAACTGAGAAAATATGCTAGTACAAACAGTGCAGAGAAAATAAACTTCAAAACATGCCTACAGGCTTACAATAGCATAAATCTGGAGAATATTTCTCCTTTTAGCACCTCCTCTCAAGCTCCAATCCGAACTGCCTTTTACAATGCCAGAAATATCCTTAAATAGACCCCGGAGGATTAAGGACTAGGAGTACATTCTAGAAAGTGCTAGTAAGCATCCACCGACAAAATGGAAGGTTCCAGAAGCTGCGTTAGAAGTCGGTGCAAATCTAGAAGAATCCAGAAACGGTAGCCGAACTTTCGGGAGGCATAACTTTTGAACCGTAGCTCCGATTGACGAACCGTTTACATTTTCGGAAAGCTCTCAAAGCGCTCTATAGCCCTATGGACAATCTTTGCTTGTCCTCCATTTTTCGGCCCTTTTTGAGGTCATTTAATGCCCCAAACCTGACTTTGAAGCATTCTTAGGGGGTCTCCAAAACTCGAAAAACTACAATAACTTTCAAACCATGGGGCCTTTTGACCTGATTCTTTTTCTGGAATGCTCTAAATCTCAATTACATTCATCTGGCCAAGTCGCACCTTCTAGGTCACCAAAATGATGGTCAAATTGCATGCTCCTATTTTTTCGAGATTTTCAAATGCACTGATAGTTGAACTATGAGAGTTGGAACCTTTATTTGAGCCAAATGGGTATCTAAAAATGTAAAGACATAAAACAGAAACTAAGTCTAAGTACATTTTTTGGGTGACACAGGATTGCCCTTATACCTCTGGATGCTCCTGCATCAGTTTGAATGAAAATTAAGGTATAAAACTCCAGTTTAATATATGTATCGAGTAAGTAAGATTCCCAGTCAACCCTCACGATTAACCCATTTCTATATTTGAATTATTGCATAATTACCCTTATCCGACCTTAAATCCATATTCCAAATGATATATGGATAACTATTTATTTAAAATACTAATGATTGTTCTTCCAATAAAAATAATTTTCAATTTTATTAAAGTTAATCTCATTAAAGTAAATCAAAATTCCACTAAATATTCTCGTATATTAATTAAACTTAATTAATCTCACTTAATTAGACTAATTAATAATGTAGAAATAAAATAAAATAATCTTACTCTTATATTTATTAGAATAATAAATATTAATAAATTTATTAAATTAATAATGAAATTATCAATAAAACACATTAACACAATTAATAAAATAATAATAACTTCATATTAAAATGTATTAATAAAATTATAAATTTTATACAAACCTTTTAAAAATAAACATTGTTTAAACATATATAATGCCAACGGCCTTATATCAGTTGTGCAGCCTTTTTCAACCCCCATCGCAAGTAGGTACACTGTGATTTACTGCAATCGCATCAGGAGAGCCGTTGAACCATGGTAGGTAAGAAGTAAGTTGGGGATGGGGGGGGAGGAACCTACCTCCTCCCAAGTCATTTAAAAAAACAAAAATTGGTTATTTAAAACATATTAAATTTTGTTTTAAAATTTTTAAATTTATTATTATTTTAAAAAAAATACTTTGTTTATATACAAACAATTTATCAATAGCACCATATATTTATATATAATTTTTTTAATATCATTTGTGAATATAGTCTGATAGAGAAGATATAGTAAACCATTCAAATTTCTAATTTCTAATTTTCTTTTTATCTCAGACCCTACCCAAATTTAATTTCTGCATTCCATTATAATTCAAACCCAAGTCCCAATTTAATTTCCAAATTTTCGATTCTACTAAGGGAGGATTGCAATAATTTTTTTAATCTCCCATATCTAGATGAAAGTAGCATGCATGCCCAGATTTCAAATTACAAGATTGAAAGATTTGTTTGCAAAGAAATCTAGAAAATCAATTTATAGTCAAGAAGACAGAATTATCTAAATAACATAATTCTAACTAGCTGAACAAAATTCATGAACCTACCTAGTTCTGATGGTAAAATCATGATGCTTAGAAGATTTGCAAGAGAATTTGCTTCTATCCAAGAACTTCTCTCTAAAAAATTTCCCAAAATTTCCCTTCCAAAATTCGCATCCAAATTTGTTTCTTGAAAAATGAACCCCCCAATTGGTGATAAGGAGTTCTCTCCTCAAATCAGGCCACTAAATGTGCATTCACCCGAGAGGAATCCTTGCTCACAAGACTCAACTCTATATTAACTTATATTTATCTTTTCTTAATCTTTTCATGCACATCAAATGAATTAATTAAATAACTTTATTTAATTTTCAGTTGACTTCTCTTTTATTTAGTTGATTAAATTCACTTGTCTTTATCTTTTAATTAGTTTCTTATATTTTAATCTCATGCACACATCATGTGAACATAGAACTTTTTTTCATAATTTAATATATTTTTACTTAATTTATTTTTGAACATTGAATTTGATAAATATTTATTAACTTAAATAACAATAATATTTAGGAGTTATTTAAAAATGAACTCTAAATATATTATTATTAAATTAAATAAATATTATCACTTTCTAAATTTATACTTATAACTTTTATCTCCAATTTTTTCTTTAAAAAAAGTAATTTCTCAATTAATTAAATACAATTAAATATTAAAATATCATAATATTTTTTTATTAAATTAAATCATTAATTTAATCTTTTAATTAGACTTATTTAATAGAAAATACACCAAAGACTCATAAAATAGCATACGAAAACTCATCAAAGGAAAACACATACAAAATGAAACTAAATAGGTATAATCACGAATTAACATCATCCAATGCATTTGAAGGGTACACGACTCAGATGCTTGTCCTAATTTTTAATTAGTACAAATAGCTTAAAGGTTTAGGATTTGGTCTCAAGAATTTATCCCCCCTCTCTTACAATTGAGATAATGCGATAGGGTACACTCATCCTAGCAATTCAGGAAAGTCAATACCTAGTACCTACAACCTGCATAAAATCCACGCATGTACAAACACAATATTCTAAGCTAAAAAGGCAATGGTAGGCAGTGGTGCATTGTGTAGATCCCGACTAGCAGGTGACTATGACTCCCTTCCTTAACCACATCAGAAATGCTATACATAAAGAAAAGAAGCACACACATCATACACGTGCAATATGGGGTAAGTACTCATAAGAAAAAACATATGATAATAAACCATCTAACTAATCATCATCAATAACTAAAAGCACTATAATAATCAACATGCATACATGAAATATAGTGTGCCAAGTAATCTTATCATAAATCAACTGAATTTGAAACAATAACAAATAATCTGAAAGTAATGCTGCTAAACATCATGCATGAAACTAGCCTAAAAGATTTTGGCATTGATAACTAAAATATGAGCTAGGGGAAGGTATTACAGTAGATGTGGGGCCACCCAAAGGTTTATGACTTAAACAAGGATAGTCATTTGAAATAGCTCCAAGTTCTAACAAAAAAACAATGTCCTTTTGCTAAAGAAGAAACCCACTCAGTGATTTCATGACCAAATCTCAATTTGGGAAATTGGGGATGATATCTAATAGGGGTAGTAAGGGTGGAGGTGGTTTTCATCCCTCCTAAGATTGAGAGAGCGTGGTAGTGGTTAGGGGTTTGAGGGTGAGCAAAGTCGTAGGGCAAGGTTGCAGGGTTACAGGGTTGTAGATCATAAATGGTTGTTGCATGTACATAAAACTTATGAATGGAGCTTTTGAGAATTCTAATTGTAACATTCCTTAACATCTGTAGGATTTTTATTTTTTTAATTTTTGTTTTTAAAATTTTGGTTTCATTTGATTCTTATAGGAGGTTACCTTTACTTTAGATGTTCATGTTTAGGGGAACCTTAAGGTGCATTTTGATGTCGCTTTAGTTGTTATTTATGTTACTTTGCAAGTTGGATATAACACTTTTCCCAATTTTACTTGTAAGGAAACTTGAACCAAAGATTTTCATTTGAATATGTCTCAACAAGTAAGGAGAACACTATTGTTAGATTATGTTGAAGCATTGTGCAAGGGCTTTGAATTTTATCTTCCATACACTAAAACAATAATGTAATAATCATCTTTGGTTGTTCTGATGGTAGTATAGTCATATTAGATTATTTATGTGGGTTGTGCATGTGTTACAATTAAGATGCCAATATAGGTATATTAAATCATTTGTATGGGCTAGAAATATGATGTCTCTTATGTTTCTTTATTTGGATATTAGAGATCCAAAAATCCTACAATTGATACATAATATAAAATAAAACAACTACAAGAATGGCCAACATAACTGTAAAGGGTGTTGTCTTAAGCTCAAGACACAAAGAAATGAGTCAATTTTGTAGGATATTATATTTTAATAAATCAAATAAATACTACTAATAAATTGCATTAGTGTCGACGTTCTATTAGAAAACAAATAACTAGAAACCATGATAAGGATAATGTTGAAATTAGTTTATGTTTATGGATTTCATGACATGAAATTTATGGATGAGTTGATGTTAAAAATTGAAAATATTAAAATTCTAATCTTATTGTCCAATAGATAATAAAATTTATGAGACTAAAATTGTACCTATGAAAGTGTTAAAAATACTATACGTAATAATACTATACACATGAACTAGGAATTAAATTTTCATATACAATTGTCTCCCCATATAAATCTTGAAGGTAATGCTCAATGTGTTGCACATTCTTCTTGCTAGTATTAGGGTTGAATGTATATTGTAATAGTTGTAGTTAACTCTTTCATATACATATTTTGAAGAGCACAATCTCTCTCCATTGCGGTTTCAAATTTCTAGCCAATTCAACATTCATTTTTTTCACTCAATACTCCCTTCTTCTAACACATAATTTGCATTTTTATGTGTTTGAATACATATGGAAAAAGGAAAACAAGAAGAAAAGAAATTCCAGCTTTTTCAATATTGCCAACTTGAATGAAGGCCTAATAAAATGAAAGGGAAAGGAATCCCTATATAAATCTATTACTACATTTACATAATTTCAAGCTCACTATTTTTACATTATATAAGTTAAGCAAATTTCAAAATAAGACACAATCATAACATGATTCCTGACAATATTTTATAAGTTTTATAATATTTTTTTATTGTAAAAGAATAAGTAATTTGTAAAAATATGTAAAATATATTTAATTCTTTAGCTTAATTTTTAAAAAGTTAAAAACATCTTTTTATATGAATTTTAGATATAGTTTATGTTTAATTGTATTCTACGAACATTTTTGTAAAGTAAAACCTTCTTTAAATTAGATACACATATTCTAATAAGTTATAATTCTATGATTAATTTATTTTTAAAACTTCTATAACCTCATAAACAAATTTAAAATTTATTTTAATAAAACTATCATATTTTCTTACAATGTGAGCTTGTTCAAAATTGTTAGAAATTTGTACTTGGGAAGTTGAAATATATAATGCCACTTCCTAATTCTTTATGCGACCTATTTGAGTCTTGGCTAGCGCCTTATCATAACTCTCTCCTTGCATTTATTTGGAAATGCACACCTTCTCTAGTTGTTTGGACCTTATGGTGGGAGAGGAACAAAATAATTTTAGACAATCCACTTCTTCATTGGATAACATTGTATTGATTATTGAGAAGTCAATCTCAAAAGTACTCTTGGCTAACATTAGAAAAAATTCATTGAATATTCATTTTTCCACTTTGAATGATGCTAATTTGAAAGAATGGAAACATATCTCCCTCCCAGTCTTTCTAAATTATAATGGGGTTGTGAAATTGGATAGATCTAATGCTCATTGGCTGCCTTCTGAACATGGGGTTATCAAGATCAACTTTGATGGTGCCTCTTGGGGCAACCTAGGTAAGTTTGGCATTCGAATATATTTGAGAAATCCTTATGGAATACCTTTAGCACTAAAATCGTTACCAATCCCTAAAGGTACTAAAAACCAAGTAGAAGTTTATGCTTTACTGAAAGGTTTAGTTCTTGTTGCTTCTCTAAATCTCACCCAAGTTCATGTTGAAGCTATAAGAATTTGCCTTAAGGAAAAATTCACCCAAGACTAGGAAGCACAATAACATCACAAATAGACCTACAGAGTATGATTAGAATAACAATATGATATTCAATTCATTGTATAGTACACTAGAGGTGTCTGTATATAAATGCCTCTATGATGCATCTAAAATGTCTAGGAGTTAACAATATGATAAGTTCCACAACTAAGCACATGTCCACTAGGAATGGGTTATCCTCCATTAAGCACAAGAGTTAGTGCAATGATGAGAGGATAAGCCTACAAAGGTGTGTGATGCAAAATTATGTTGTATACACCATGTGCTAAATTGGAGTTGCTTACTCCTATGTTGTCAACATGACAACTCATATGAATATGCAAGCTCCTAAGTGTCTAACCTAAGAAATAAGAATATACTACATTTATCCTAAGTAAACTTAAGCACAGTGTAAATAATAATTATTTATATTAACACCCCCGCTTAAGTGCAACTTAGGAGAATGCACTTAAGCTCACAAAAGATATGATGAAATGCATAATGGGTTCTAGCTAGTAGGCCATGTAAGGTACCCAAGTACAAAGCAATGCTGAAATGTAATGAAATCTTTCTACAATCGAACAAAGAGGGAAAACCTCATGGGAAAAAGCCTCCCCCAAAAAGAGAGATATGTAAAATGGAGAAGAGCAGGATCATGTGAGGCCCCCTCTAGTCAAAAATCCCTCACCCCCAAGAGATCTTGCAAATGAATATACTTGACCTTTGTGAAGGGCTTGGTGAAGATGTTAGCAATCTGCTACTCAATAGGACAATAGTGCAGTGCAATGACCTATTCATGGATCAACTCCCTAATGTAGTGCATATGAACCTCAATATGTTTTTTCCACTGATAATGAACTGGATGTTTAGAGATTTCAATAGCACTCTGGTTATCATAATGGATGACTGTGGGTTTAGGCAGATCAAATCCAAACTCCTTTAGAATATACTATAGCCAAATAGCCTTTGTCACTGCATTTACAACTCCTCGATACTCAGCCTTAATTGATGAGAGTGCAATGGTGTTTTTATTTTTACTATGCCAACAAATAAAGCCAAAACCAAGATGAAACACATATCTTGAAGTAGACTTCTAAGAATCAAGGTCTCCTACATAGTCTAATTCTGTATATCCCACTAACTGAAGTCTTGTATTAGCTGCATAGTGTATCCCATGTGTATGTGTACCCTAGATGTAATGTAGGATGCATTTGGTAGACTTCCAATGATGTTGATGTGGCTCTTGCATGAAGCAAGAAACCATGCCAATTGCCAATGAAATTTTAGGGTGTATATGTGTCAAGTAGATGAGGCTTCCCACCAACTATCTATACAGAGTCACATCAACAAGTGGAGAGGAAAACTTTTTTTCTAAATTAACACCTAAAAGAAATGGGGTGGATGAAACCTTGTAGTCACTCACGTGAAATTGAGCTAGAAGATCAAGAGCATACTTGGGTTGTGATAATGTTATCCCTGATGAAGATTGATGTATCTAGATACCAAGAAAATAGTGTAGACGACCCAAGTCTATCATCAAAAACCTATCCTACAAAATAGCCTTAACATTGTTGATGATGGATGCAATACTTCCTATAATGATCTAGTCATCCACGTAAAATACAAGGAAAAAATATGAATCATCCTTTTGAAGAATTTAGACATTCAAATTGGAATGAAATATGGTGAAGCCTTTGAAGAGTAGGTAGGAATCCATCTTGGTGTACCAAGCTTTGGGAGCTTGTTTAAGTCCATAGATAGACTTCTTCAATTTGCAAACCAAGGTAGAATCAAGTATAAATCCTAGTAGTTGCTCCATATATATCTCCTCATATAGATCACCATTCAAAAAATTTATCTTCACATCCATCTAATAAACAACCCATCTCTGAGCTATTGCTATAGCTATTGTCAAGTGAATGGAGTTCATCTTTGCTACTAGTGCAAAGGTCTCAGTATAGTCAATGCCTGGTACTTGAGAAAAACCTTTTGCAACAAGTCAAGCCTTATGTTTATCCACACTTGCATCTGCTGCAAATTTGGTCTAATAGATCCACTTAATATCACTATCACTCTCTTCAATGAAGGGGGAAGAAGGAGGAGTTAAAGAAGAAAATCTTGGACAACTTTCTTCAAAATGTAAACTCCTCTCATAGAATATATCACATGTCTCTGGATCGATTAACTTGTAGGCTTCATTCGAGTTTTCATATTGACCAAAGAGGCAAGGTTCGCTTTGAGCTTCTAATGCCTTGCATTTTTGTGGAGATATTCTTGCCCATGTTGGACAACCAAAGACTTTGAAGTGCTTAACCATAGGTTTCTTACTAGTCCATGCTTCAAAAGGAGTTACATCATTCAAAGCTTTGTGAGGACTTCTATTCTAGATATAGTTAGTACAATTTATTTATTTTTCCCAAAAGACTTTATTAAGAGACTTGTTTTGTAGCATGCAAGTGGTCATCTCTTTGAGAGTTCTATTTTTCGTTTTAGCAAAACCATTCTGTTGAGGCATATATGATAGTGAATGTTGAAGGTCAATTCCCTCTTGAGTTCAAATGTCTATTAGTCTTGTGTTCACATGCTCGCCCCCATTATCTGCTCAAAGAACTTTGATGAATTTTCCTAACTTCTTTCCCACTTGAGCCTTGAAGTTGAGAATTTTTAAAAACACTTTACTCTTATGAGACATGAAGAAAACCCAAGTAAAGTGAGAGTAGTCATCTATGAAGGTGAGGACATAGCGAGACTTGCCAAATGATGGCACTAGAAATGGGCCTGCCATGTCACTATGAACCAATTCAAGAACACATTGTGCTCTCAAAGAATTCTTCTTGTCATACAATTTTTTTGGATATTTCCCAAGTGAGCAACATGAACAAACACTTTCTAAAAATTGAACTTGAGGTAGACCATTTACCATTTTCTTGCTGCTAAGCTACTGAAGATATCTGTAGTTGAGATGTCCACATCTCTCATGCCACAGTTTACTTTCTGCATTGGAATGTAATAACAAGGCTTGTGCATTTGGTTTTGGTAGAAAGGAGGAGAAAGTGTAAAGCCTTGAATCATGATTAGCTTCACCTATTGCAATTATTGAGTCATCCTTAATGCTTTTCACTACCATTGAATCTGGAACAAATTCCACTTTATTTCCACCTCCATAGTGAGTCATTTGGTAGATTGAAAGAAGGTTGGAGGTAAGATTAGGAACATATAGAACATCCTTGAATGCTCCATTTTTCATCTCAGTTTCAACTTTTCCTTCAACTTCCACCTTAGTATCATCATCTACAAAGATGCGTGGTACCTCTAAATGTGTCATGGAAGAAAAATCTCTTTGACGCACCCATATGATGTGTGGCACCTGAATCAATGATCCATTCTCCTTGACTAACAATTTTTGTGAGTAAAGCATGCCCTTTGCCCTTAGAATCTTAGGATAGAGATCATTTCTCCTTATAAGCATTAGGTAGTGGAGGATTGTGTTTCTTCATGATTTTCTTCAACTCATCAATCTGCTTATGCAAACACTGATGTTCATCATGACCCATCTTCTTACAATAGGCACATTTTTTCTTCTCCTAATTAGTGTCCCCCTTCTTGTTTTAATTAGAGGAAGACTTTCTTTTTTTGCTAGATGTTGGTGTTATCTTTTTTGTATCCTCTTGTTTGTTATTCTTTCGTTTCTTCTTCTTTCCCTTTCCTTTGTTTGAACTTTGACTAGCTAAATTTTGAGAACCCTCATTATTAGCCACCAATGCCTTGGACTTTGACAACTTGAGAATCTCCATTATTTTCAACTTAGCTTGTTATTCTTCCAAAAGTTGAGTATAATCATTAGAAGTAATTTTCTTATAGGCAGCCACTAATGTAGTCATTATGGTGTTGTAAGAAGAAACAAAGGTAGAGTACTTAGATGGTAGCTTATTATCAAGCTTTGCTCTTATTCATTCACCTTATTGATAAAATCTTGTATAGAATCAAATCTCATAGGATCTAGGGAGACAAGCTCATCTTCAATTTTGTAAACATCCTCCTCAGTCACTTTACCATCTAGTTTTTTGAGAGCATCCCAAGTTTCCTTAGATGTACCATACTTCTACATCCAATAGAATATCTTGTCTTTAACCCCCATCCTAGAATCACCTAGGGCTTTCCTATCTACCTATTCCCAAGTAGTAATATCACTTTTAGATACTTGGTCACCTATTGGTTTAGGAAGGGTACCATCTACATACTGAGAAACTTCACTATGCATTAATTGACACCACATTTTAATAGACAATGTGGCATATTTATGTGCTATTAATTTTGGAAACTTAAGATTTCTCATGATGTAAGAAATGAAAGATAACAATGGAAAAAGAGGAACACAACACCAAGAGACACCCTCCTATTCACTCAATCAAGAAACCCCTCCCAAATGAAAGATGTTGGCACTTTATAATTAGTCTGATTATAATAGCCACTTGCCATGTTAGGCCCTAGTGGTCTTCTAATTTACTAATTACAACCTCCTTTTGGAGTCCAAATCATGAACTAAGTAATGTACATCAATTTTAATGCAAAGAAAGGACCTAATTCTAAAATTGGTGTTTTTGTCCACACAAGCCTATAATCTAACTATAGATTTGGAAGCTAGACAAAAAATTATGCACATTTAAGAAAAATGGAACCTGATTTTGAGTCTAGATGAGCCCATACGGAGCATTTGAAGTTGCAAAATGTAGGATTAGATAGGTATAGTCACCAAAAATTGAAATTTTTGACAAATCCATGCACCAAAATTAGAAAATAATAGCACCACTAAAAAGCTTAAGAAATTCTAGCCAAAGCCAAAAAATATTGCACCTAATTTGGAGCCCAGATGACCAAGTTATGGCCTCCCAAAGCTAGATTATCAAATCAAAAATGAATCTGGAGAGGGGTCTAGGTAGAAAACTACTAGGTTAAATTTGGCATCCAAATGACCATTGTAGTAGTTCAAATTTGCCTAGAAATAATGGTGATATGACCATCAATTTTAACATAGTGACTAGCTGATGTCAGAAAAGAAAAAACTCCTTGGGTAACATGGTAGCTGACTTGTCATATGGACTATCCATGTGGCGTAAAGACAAGTATGGTCTACTTGCATGTGTTGATGTGGATTGTAGTAGGCTGACTAGGTAGACTACACTGAAGGTTAACACATGGAGGAGTCCACATGTGTGGGGCATTCGTTGATGTGGCCTTGTGGCAGGTTTGGACTAGTTTGAATCAGACTATGTGGCCCACATTTTTTCTGGTGCTGGAAAGGTGAGTTATTGCTAGAAACTAAGGACACTTTTGTGCTTGGTACCATAGCTGGTACTGAGTTTTATTAATGGGAGGTGTCGATGATTGGAGGTTTGGCGAGAAGATTTTGCATCACTGGAGATCATAGTAGCGCCAACCAGAGATGTTATTTCCACTAGCGAGAAGTATTTGTCTGGAATGTGGTGTTGCTCACTGAGTTGTGAGAAAAAGGTAGGTGGCCAAAAAATCTAAAATACCAGTGGGGATGAGTTTAATCCCACATTGACTGTGGGAGTAGATGCGCAATGGAAACCAGGCCTGCCTGGATATGAAGCTCGATGCCGGAGTTGTTGTCATTGGCTGCCAATATGTAGTATGTTTGCCAGTTTGGAGATTCACCAAAATGATTGTTGAAGCCCATCGAATGGAATAAGGGAATATGCTGAACTATAACAAAATATTCCCTACAGGGGCTAGGATTTAAGCATCTGGTTCCTGGAAAAAAAATTTCTCTGCAGGCCTAGTAGGCCAAAATTTTTTTTTTGAAAAATTGCTCCAAAAATTGGAGAAAAAAATAAATATAGATCTGAAACAAAATAAATTGTAGATCTAATATATCATACTGTGATTGTAAATTGCGCCTTCGGGCACTGGTTTGCAAAAAAAAAAATTCCTCAAATTCGAGTATGGCCCAACATAGGCATATTTATAGCTAATTTTCATTGAATTGACACGCTAGATGTAATGGTGACGTCCGCTTTGGCTCTAGGTGCTCTTAATATCTGCGGATACTCTCAATTTGAGTTGAGTTATCCTTAGAGACGTAAACCAATAATGGTCTCCGATGGCTATGAATTGATGCTCCAATGGCTCTGATACCATGTAAGAATTTTCCTTAGGGAAAAATTCACCCAAGATCATGAAGCACAATAACTAGCACAAATAGACCTACAAAGTCTGATCAGAATAACAATATGATTTTCAATTCATTGTATAGTACACTAGAGGTGCCTATATATAAAGGCCTCTACGATGCATCTAGAATGTCTAGAAATTAGCAATATGATAAGCTCCATAGCTAAGCACATGTCCACAAGGAATGGGTTATCCTCCATTAAGCACATGAGTTAGTGTGATGATGAGAGGATAAGCCTACAAAGGTGTGTCACACAAAATTAAGTTGTAGACACCATGTGCTAAATTGAGAGTGTGAACAACTATGTTGTCTACATGACAACTTAGTTGATTATGCAAACTCTAGTGATGTAGACACCATGTGCTAAATTGGAGTTGCTTACTCCTATGTTGTCAACATGACAACTCATATAAGTACACAAAATCCTAAGTGTCTAACCTAAGAAATAATAAAATAATGCATTTATCCTAAGTAAAGTTAAGTAAAGTATAAATAATAATTATTTACACTAATAGAAGGAGACTCCCTAATTATAATCCATGCTTGCTTTAGTAGAGTAGTGCATAACCAAAAATTATCTTATATTTAAACAAGTTTGGAGGTTGGTTGACACTTTTCAAGAATATATTTTTTCACATATATTTTGGGAAGGAAACCAAGCTGCAAATTACCTATCAAACTTAGGTTGTTATGACATTTCAACAGATGAGCATGAAGTGGCTACTATTCTCGATGCTCATCCAAGATTGGCAAAAATTATTAATTGTGAGTCCGTTAAGACATGATAGCATTGGTACAAAGGATATTTTCTCCATCTCTAGATTATAGACAGTAGGCATATGGGAATTAGGGTGCATCATATTATGGGATCATTGGTTGTCAATTGGTTGATAGAAATGAGAAATTCCCCGATTTCGGTTTGTGAGAGAAAAATCATTTTGCATTGAGTCACTTTAGATTTATATAATCTACATCTAAGTAGTCTGATGTAGGATTGGGTTTTGAAAGGTTATTAGGTTTATACTATGTACTGGACAAGGATACTAGATTTTCTTCTTTGGTTCTCTTCCTGTTGAGTCCTTGAACCAGATATATATATATATATATATATTGGCTAGTCCACTTTGCTGGAAAAAAAAACTAATATACTTAATTTTAAATTAAATTCTTAATTACTATTATTTTAATATTATTTAATCCATTGACTTTTTTTTACATTAACCTTAAACAAAAGATATCTAGTGACATTTAAATAACTATAATTTTTAAATATACAATAATAGAAAATTGAAATATATCTTTTCATAATAAATAGAAGATCAAGAAATAAATAATATGTGACGATTGGAAAAAAAATGTATGTAGATGTTATTAAAATATAGAATGAAATCATAATTTTTAAAAAAAGGGCTTCCTCAAACAAAAACTATATCTTATAAATGACATAATATATTTAATCTTTCACATGGAAAAAGAGAGCATGCTAGTTTAATTATCTATCTTATAAAAATATTCTAATGAGTAGTTAGTTTGAAAAAATTATTAGTTTAATCAATCATACTAAAGAGTATTTTTTTCTCTTACAAACAATGATAGTTTTCCTTACTCATATTTCCAAAAGAAGCAAATATTTTTTTACAAGCTCCAAAATTAGTAACTTATGGTTTTTGGAGTATGAGATAGTAGCCAAAAGAATAGGGGGCTAACCCAAGAGTATAAAAAGGTTGAAAAGTTAGCCGAAGGTTACCTCCCTGTCATCTAACCAATACCAACTTTAAACTTCAAAAAAAAAAAAAGGATCCACTACTCAAAAAATATTGGGAGTCCTATAACTACCAAACTGAAAAAAATGAAAAAACATTCAAGCAACAATGAAACAACTTGTTGCTATCAGTTTCACATAATGACATAAAAATATAAAGTAAAAACCTATAGGGTATCCAATTCATAGTAAACAATAGCATAAACATCAAAGAAACAACTAAAACTAGGGTTAGATGCCCTCCTTCCATTCAGGATCCTCGTCCTTCTTCTCCTTAGGTTTGTCCTTTTCCATGTCCAGCCCCTCCTCTTTGATAGGTTTGTCTAGGAGCGTCTTCAACCAATCCTTCACCAGAAAGCCATAGAGTGGGTAGTCTCACTCTCCTTGCCCATTTCCTTGATGTATTTAAATTCATGTGTAAGAAGTAAAGGATGGTGGCCACAGAATGCATTACTTTGCTGAAGAATTAGTGACTTATAGTTGAATAGAAGTCAAAATGGTGTTTAATTGCTTCTTAAAAGAAATTATTAACTACAAACAACTTTTTACTATCTTTGGTGTAGTTGGTCTTCACAAATTAAAATTTCTCCATGAAATCTTTCATTCTATTCCAAATTCATACTAAAATGTATAACATAACTCTTGTTCAAAAACTACCGCACTATAGTTAGGAACTTTGGTACTTATTAATAGGAAAGCTACTTCTGGAAAATGCCTTCAAAACACTAATTTAGAGGTGAATATAAAAGATTGTAAATCTACTTTAGAACATTGAGATGCATAGGAAAAATGTGAATATTTAAAAATAATTTTCACACAAGATAAACATAGAAGATCATATTTAACATGAGAAACCCTTTCAAGAAGAGCCCTATTGGAATCACTAATGCCATTATACCAAAATCTAAAGCTATCAATGAATATTACAATAACCAAAGACAAGGATCCATGGGGGAAAATTAAGCATATGACAAAAAATGCATTGGTATATGTTGGACAAAGGCACCAAACTAGAGGTGATGGAGGCACTGATCTCCCAACAATCCCCCCTTATTATGAACCAAGGGATTTAAACCTGTAACCCAATACACTGATATCACTTGTTGAAATCATTGTTGTCTTTACATAAAAAGCTTGAGTTGTCAATGAATGTTACAACAACCAAAGATAAGGATCCATGGGAGATAATTAAGCACATATCAAAAATCCATTAGTCTATGCTAGATAGAGGCACCAACCTAGACAAGATAGAAGCATTGACCTCCTGACAAACCCACCACCCAATAAACCCTGAGAAACTTTGTATTATAGTAAAAAATTTAGATAAAACAAACCCTTGTTTCTGGATAGGCTCATAGGATCCAATTGTATTACAGTCACCCTAACTTTCACACTTTCTCTAGCCCTCATGAATCCCACATATATTTATACATTATATAATTTATTATGGAATTTGATGCATTAATTGTCAAGAACAAAATAATTACTAAAACCCTTGGAACTCATCCATCCAATGGTCAATCAACCATCTAATGGTCAGTCCTTCATGTAACAGATGTCTCCAATCACTGGGACACCTCTAGGCACTTGAACACCTTTGGTTATAGTCACTCATACACCTTTAGTCATGTGCATACCTTTGATGATGTAGAGACCTTCGGTCATGCAGAAATCTCTAGTCATGGAGATGCCTTGAGTGACATAGATGCCTTCAGTCGTGCAGATGCCTTCAATGACGTAGATAATTCAATCATGTTGATTCCTTCAATGACGTGGATTTCTTTGGTGACACAGATGCCTTTGGTCATGTGGATACCTATGGTGATTTGGATGCTTCAGTCATGTAGATACCTTTGATGACTTAGATGCCTTTGGTGATGTGGACATCTTCGGTCACTTAGACACCTTTGACATTAGGTCAATTCCTTTGACATACACACTTCAATGCTAGGCATACTACAATGGCAAGTCATGACCGACTCTTTAGCATATGGTGGAGTCACATGTATGATGTATCACTGTATAAGTATGGCATCTCACCATACAATGAACAACAACCATATTGACGTGTCACTCTCAACAATCTCCTTCTTAACAATTACATATTGATATCCACAAAGATACTTCACATGACCATGTCCATTTTGAACAACATCACATAGAGGTGCAATAACAAACTTATAGCATCAGGAACATAAATAATACACTACTCATGTACCATGTCCTACTTACACCTCTAAATACTACATAATCTTCCTGTCAAAACAGTTAATCATTCCAAAAAAACACATGTCTAATCACAAGAGATAACACCATCATCTCCATCTCAAAGTTTCCATGAGCACATGCAATTGATCAATCCATGTCAACTCCAAATATAACATTAAAATATCATGAAGTATCAAAAAAATGACAATGTACTAAAAAAAGAAACTAAACCAAGATCAACATGTCAAAGTTTCAACCATGGTCTCAGGAAAATAAACATGAGAATATGATCTAAATAGTCTCAATGAGAGAGATTACATGATACATTTAAAAATATCATAATATGTTAAATGAAAAAATAAACCATGCCTTTATCAAAGACTTACACATGGCATCTATGTCACTACCAACAACTCCCACTGTAGGGTGGTATTGAGTCACATGTGGCATCGTGACAAACATCTTCAACATGAAGATTGAATTACTCTGACCAATCATCATCACATGGTCAATTAGCCAAAGAATAACTTCTTACATCTTTGGCATCATTTTGAGAAGACTTGAAATTGGAAGTACTCTCCATTTTATTTATTGTCTTCATCTTCTTCTCTGTATAATCCTTTCGGATATAACTAGTTTTCCCGTAGTTCTAACACTTCATTTTAGACTTCTTCAAAGAACTTTCAAGCTTCATTTCATTCTTCCTTTTGTTCTTCACTCTTTCTTGAATGATGAGAGTCTCCTTAGCCACCTTAGAAGATTTGCTTCACATCTCCTTTGACAGAAGTGCAGCAACCACTTCATTTATTCTTTTAATTAGGTGGTACTACTTACAATGGCCATCACATGATGTACCCATGAATCCAACAATGAGCATAGCATTGGCATTCAAGAATCTTCTTCACTAATAGATACACCAAAAAATGTTAGTTGTGTAATCACCATATTGAATGGTTTAAATGATTTACCATAGTTGTTCCTCCATCCATCTTCAAAGAGTACAACTTCTTTCACAGAAAGAGTCTATTTACCAAAGATTTTTCCTAATAAATATCTCTCAACATCTTCCATAAACAATGTAAATTTTTCTCATTATGACCATTTAGCAAAATAGAATCTGCAAGATATAGCCTTATCAGTCCACTAGATCCCAATCTTTTTGCCTCATGCATCAAGGCTTGTTACCAGACATAGCGCTCCATGGATCTTAGTCAACCAATATATCTTCAACTTTAACATTCCACAACTCAAAGTTTGTGCCATTAAACTTTTCAATCTTTAATCTTCATATACCCACCATCTCAATTACAAGATAAACACTTTCCCACTAGAACCAAATTGACATAGAAAACAACCATACCTAACAAGGATAACCCAAGTTCTAATACCACTTGATAGAAAAGCTACTTGCAGAAAATGCCTTACAAATACCAATTTACAAGGGAAATATAAAAGATTGTAAATCTACTTCAGAACATTGAGATGCATAGGAAAAATGAGAATATTCGAAAATATTATTCATAGATGATAAACACAAAAGACCATATTTAACATGGGAAAGCCTTTCGACAAGAACCCACCACCCAAAAACCCCTAAGAAACTTTGTATTACAGTAAACAATTTACATACATCAAAATTTGATTTCTAAACATGCTCATAGGCTCAGATTGTATTACAATTAACTTGACTTTTACTGCCACTCTAGCCCTCACAAATCCCATGGACATTTATACATTCTATAATTTGTCATGGAATCTAATGCATTAACTGTCAAGAACAAAACTATTACTAGAAGCCATGGAACTCATCCCTCCAACAATCAATCATCCATCCGATGGTCACTCCATTAGGTATCAAATGTCTACAATTACTCAGACACCTCTGGTCACTTGGACATCTTTGGTCATGTGAATGCCTTTAGTGATCACTGTATGGTGGAATCACATGTACTATGTATCATTGTACAGATACGGTATCTCACTCTACGATGTACAACCACCATATAAACTTGTCATCCTCAACACTTATACCCCTGTTAATTTATCACCTTTTTAAAATATCAAATAATGTTATCATATTTTATCAAAAAAAATCATATCATAATTTTCAAACTTCAATTTTGATTTATTACTATTACAAAGTTTTCAAACCTACGAGGCAACCTAGTGAGGCACGAAGCTTGTGAGCTACCAACGAATGAAGGCCACCACATAGACTTTTTAAGAACCCAATACGGGCCCACTCATGCCTAAAACCTCTTTAGCTTAGAGCCAAGGATTGAGGGGCATCCACACCATCAAAATCACCCAGGGCACGATCCCAACCTAATCCCTTATGATGTCAAAGCCTTGCACTCAGCAAGACTTGATCCCTAGTGGGCTCTTTGTGAGCAATTCAACATCACTAATAGACCAAGGGCCCATTGAATAGCTCAAACTTTAAATCATTACACAACACGAAAAGAGACAAAACAATTGCTTTATGTGACAACTGTTTGTACAAATGGGGTGGAAAACTCTGTGCTGCTTATTGTAATATATTTACAATATTTACAATATTTGTTTCAGCATTCATCATGAACAATAGTTTAGACACCACTCCATGCCGAGAGTCCAAACAATGGAGTTCCCTTCCACTTTACAATTATTGCATGTCCATCTACCTCCAGACAGTAATATTCCCTGAAACCAGATTCTTCTAATAACAATGTAGCCTGATACATAGCTTGAAAGCTGAAGCTCATTTCCCAGAACCCTTTTAGTGCGAACAGAGTCCTCCACACATTAGTTTTGACATGCCTAGAAGTTCTCTCCTTCCCCTCATACACGATCATATTCCTCATCGGACGCCCAGCAATTAAATCTTCATGCTTCACTCTCTTAACATCATTTCTGTCTGCAAAAGTAACATCCAAAAGATCAAAATACGCAACGCCAAAGGAAACCACCTTGCTGAATCTATTCACAAAAGACGGAGAATTATTCTGCGCTTCTACTTCGACATGCACCATTATCCTTGGCTTGAGCTTCTTGAAGACAATCAAGAGACTTTCCAGGAGGAATGGGTCGTATAACAGATTTCCCAGAACAAATGGAGCATAAACTGCCAACGCCTCGTCAGATTCAACGGTGAAAAAACCTTCCTTAATGTCCTTTATGCCTGCGATCTCCACCATGTTGTACGATAATGGGACCGCAAAAGATTCAGCCAGCTCATGAAGTCTTTTACCGGTTTTCAAAAGCTCTTTGCCGTCCATCCCAACTGCTGTAATCTTGAGAAGCTCAAGCGCAAGCAAAGAAGGTGATAAAGATCTGTGTGCCAGATACTCCATTAATATGGTCCACTGCGACCCAGTTCGCATCCCAAGATCAATTACATGAATCTTCTCGGCATTCCCTACGACGTCTATGATTGCCTGCACAGACGTGAACTGTATCACCTTGACATAGGGCAGAGCTCTGTTAGAGTAAGCAAGCAGATCACAAAACTCATTTCTGTCAATTTCAATGTCAATATTGGAGATAAAATCTCGAATTGGCTTAGCTGAGTTATTTTTCATGCCGAGAGTCTGGAGTTCGATTCTCTCCTCCAGAGCGGCGGAGACATAAAAGCCAAGCCTCTCTGTGGCATTTCCCATCTGACAAGACAAACTTTTGCATCTTCTCACCAGTTCAGTAGCCTCATCATATTTCCCCTCTTCTATCATTTCTCCACACTCTTGCAGAAGTTGAACCAATTCCATCCCCTTCTCTTCCTCTTCATCAGCGCATACAGTTAAGCGCTCAGCTCCATCCAAATTCAGGGTTTCAGGACAGGACAGGAAATCCTTGGTTGGCGGAACGCATATATCATTGATAGCCTGAGGATTTTCTTCATGATAAGGCTCTCCCATTTTCTCTGACGCGTCATCAAAAGTTATGAGCTCATCCTCGAACGGAAAGATATGATGAAAATCAGGGCTCATTATTTTGTCCTCGAAAGGAAACATTTGGGGTTCTGGCGGCTGAAAAATGTCGTCAATTGTAACAACATCCGATTCCAATGGTAGTGACAAGAATTGAGGGGCGATTGCATTGTCAGATAAACTCGCTTTGCGTTTCTTTGTCACCAGTTTGCATTCATTATTGATCTCCGTCCCAGAAGGTAACTTATCATGGGCTGAAAGATATGGGTAAACCTGAATGCCATCTGCTTCATTGAATGAATAATCAAATATGGAAAGAGGAATTCCATTATCAGATACAGTCATCTTTGTATTTGCTGGAAGCCGGCTTTCAATGATCGTTGTATGCATTGAAGGAGTACCGTACAACGTGGTGTAATTGGCTTGATTTCATTTAAGCTAGAGGACGCAAACAACAACGGTAATGTCGAGATCACATCCACTACTACAAGGTCTAGATAAAATCGACGTAATGTTAATATCGAACTCAGACCCAATAAAACGCAAATCCGGCGTAATGTTAATGTAATCATCACACAAAAGGCAACCAGAAACATACAAATCCAACATAATTTAAATCGGCAGACATGACGATAAGATGGCAATTCCCAAGGTAGAAATTTGGATTATCTAAAAGTGTAACTATCATTAATATTTTCATTGATAGTATTGAAAAAGAAAGGTTGGGAAAGGTTTAGAACGATCTTTTCAAAGACTAGAAATTGTCCATCATTCGGTCGAATCAGACTCTACATATATTTCGATCAAACCATAATGTATATTGAGTTATTCCAACAAAACTAAACGTCTCCTTTATGTAATCATTATATGGAATGTTACGGGAAAGGTAACATTATTATCGGATCTGGTTATCCCCACAAAAATTACACTTAACCAATTTTCAGATCGAAATCATCATGATTTTTTTTTTTAAATTTCAACATTTGATCTTCATAGTCTGCATAGTTTGTAGCCGTGCATAGTTTGTAGCCGAAAATAACAAAAAGGTTTTAAAAAAATCTCCATATTTTTGTGAATCTGAAAAAATAAAAGGTTTAACTTTCTTTTGTCTTTGTTACTTTTTGTGAGAGATTAGCCTGTACCTTTATTATGGAGGAAAAACTAGTTTATGCTAGATTCAATAATGCAAAGGGTTAATTTGTAAAAGAAAATTAAATTATTTATATATTTAATTTAAGCAGATTAATTGCTTATAAATTCTCTTTTTAAATTTTTATTGTGTAAAAGATTTTCTATTCCATTATGTTCAAAATCAATATTTTTTTTATGTGAAAGGTCATAGACTCTACATAAATTAATTTAATATGTAAATTACACTTTAGAGAATAAAATGACCTAAAGATCAACCAACTACAACTACAAAGACAATTTATATAAGAAAACAATGTAAAAGTGAAGACATTACTGACGTAGCTATATTTTCATGATAAATCTCATATGAAATGATTCAATTCATGTTACTGTTACATGTTAAAAAATAGATTCAAGGAATATTGATATTTCTACTACAAGAATATTCAGTCCCATATGAACTATGACAACAATGGAATGGCTATTATACAACTAGTGACATGAAATCATAACTAGTGTGACTTTGTTAGTGCATGTAATGGCGTGCAAACATAACTACTATGACTCTTCTCGTCCTTTGATTGTTGAATGTAGTAAAAAATATTGTGGGTCATCAATTATACTCCCTCTCATTCAATGGTGATCATAGAGAAGCAACAAAAGTACAGGATCCCTCAATGTGCTTCTAACCCATTCCACTCCACCACTAATATCACCACATGTTCTAAGGAAGTTTAATGATATTCTATCAATCCTACAATAGGGGAGTACCCATCCTTGTATGGTAAACTAATAAATATCTATATTGTATGCTTTTGTGGTTGCAACAAAGAGTCATTAAGTGTTTAATAACAA
Source organism: Cupressus sempervirens (assembly GCA_028749045.1). Taxonomy (NCBI): domain Eukaryota; kingdom Viridiplantae; phylum Streptophyta; class Pinopsida; order Cupressales; family Cupressaceae; genus Cupressus; species Cupressus sempervirens. The sequence continues at coordinate 306,067,083 of CM053786.1, read as the reverse complement.
AACTATTCTATAAATGTAAATTGATGTCATTAAATTAAATAAAACTTAATGTTTAATTTAACTAAAATAAAATTTATAAAATAGTTTAAATAGATTAAGAAAATATTTATGTATATTTTAATTTATCATATATGAATAAAATAATTATTTGAAATACAATTATAGGAAATAAATAGCATGAACAAATATAAGAGCAAAAAATAATTAAAATAATAATAAATATTAAATTAATTTAAAATTTAAAAATTAAACTAATTTAAAAAACAATCTAGAATAATTTTAATAACTAAAGTCTAAATCAATTGAGAAAAACCAAAATACAATTCAAATTTTGTAAAAGAAAACATATATTAATTCATATTTGTACCAATTTCTAAAGAAACAATGAGAAAAACAATAAATTAAGTAATTCCTATTTAAACAAATTTCAAAAAAAAAAAAAGAGTAAAAAGACTATATAACTAATGTTTATAGCCAAAGAATAAAAGAAATGGGAAGAGCACTAATAGTGTGAAAAAGCTATTTATGTCAACAAAATTTGTACATAAAGATATCAACATAAATATAATTTCATGTGAAAAAATTTAATTATAAATAATTTTTAATTTAAGTAAAGAAATCTTTTTTTAAAAATTAAATAAACAAAAAATTATTGTGATATTTCTGTTAGGATATAACTGTTTAATTTTTTAGTCGAACTCATTGACCTATATTTCTATAGGAACTTGATTAAACATGAATACATCTCTCATGACAATAAATGGAACACTTAGCACTCACTGGATCTAGGTGATGCTCACAAAGGTGAAGCATAAGGACTTCATAGGAGCTCACCCATCCCAGTACTACTCCAACTTGAGTGTGCTTAACTACAAAGTTTCCTCCATGATTAAAACCCACTCTGCTTGCAAACCCATTTGTAAAATCTGCACCTATTTTTTGTGCCTTACGAACCATTTTTAAGGAGGCTCCTTAAACTCATCAATTTATAATTAGGAGATCATTTCCATAGCAAGTAAAATTGTGATATTGCTATTATAATTTAACTGTGTAGTTTTTGAGTCAAACACATTGACACATATTTTATTAGTAATGATTCAACATGAATCCATCTCTCATGAAAATAAATGGATCACCTAGCACTCATTGGAACTAGGTGATTCTCTATGAGTTTGGCTAAAAAACTACATAGTTAAATCCTAATAGCAATATCACCATTTGACTTAATGTGAAAATTATCAAGAATAAAATGACTAACTTAGAAAATATCAACATGAAATATCTATTATTAAGAATTAATAGGAAAATAATATGGAAAAACATGTATGGATGAAGATGATAGTTGTAAATAAGATGAAATAATTGCTAAAAACTAATTACTATAAACTAAAACTTTCTAATATCACTAAGTCCCTTCAATGGAAAAACTTTTGCATTTACCTCGATTCCAACAATATTATTTGACACTTATGTGGTGAATCCGACCCCACGTGGACAATTAATAATATAATGAAAGAAGTGAGATCCATGATCAAAAATTTTGAGAATGTTATCATTACTTATACATAATAGGAAGCCAATATGGAAGTGGATCATATATCCAATTTAGTGGTTTGTGTCAAGCAAGTTTTCTTTTTAAAGAGAATCTTAAGTTAGAATTTGAGCTTAGGGACCATTTGGTTATTGGAATAAGAAGAGGAAATTAGGAATATGTTTTCTAATTTCTATTTGGTGCATCAATTTTTGGAAAAAGAGGGGTAAAAATCTATTCAATCAAAACCAAGATACAGAGCAGAGGCCAAAGGCCCAAAACACCACTACATGCTCTTGTCCTCTCATAACAACTGATCAATGATCTCACAATACTTAGAAGGTAACACATCCCTACCATTAATATCCCATCCACCCACATTCTCTGAAGCCCACTTTGCTAGACAGTCTGCCACTCTGTTCCATTCACGAGGGGTATGACAAAAGGAGACAGATTCCAAGGACTTACAAAGACTTAGAATTTTTCTAACCAAGGAGGCCAGTTGCCAATTAACATCTTCCAACCTCTAGTTATTAATAGCTAGGGCCTCCATTAGATTATTAGAATGTTGAACCTTGTAAATAAAGAGTAGAAAAACCACATCACCATCACTACCTCTATCAATAGCACCGATACCAGCATGACTAGGTTTCCCCCGAGAAGAACCATTTGTATTGATCTTCAAAATCCCAGTCAGGGGAGGAGACCACCTCCCATCCCGAAAAACCTGCTGCTTAACATGGCTAGGTCTTTTTCCCAGATTGCGTCCTTGGCTGTTAACTTCTAGGTTTAGATTCCTCACAATAACCTGATCCCCAAGCTATATAATATTAGACATATCACACTTTGCATAAATCATTTCCTGGAGCTTATTGAGAACCATCTTCCATAATTGACTGCTTCCTAATTTGGAGTCACAAAAAAATTTGTGATTCCTTTCCAGCCAAAGGTTCCTGAGAATGAAAATCAAGCCAACCATCCAAGAAACCTATAAGAAAGAAGTCTTCACTGGAGGTTTGTCCAAACTTCCCAGAAATCAATAAGAGATGTGGCATGAATACACCCATGACACCAACTCTCCCACCATCTATGCCATATCTCTCTTGAAAAAGTTCAGAGAAAAAACAAGTGAGAGGCACACTCCTCATTGTGTAAACAATGAAAGCAAACCGAAGGTCCCTGAAAGCTTTATTTGTGAAGATTCTCCCAAGTGAAGCATTTCTTCCAAGCCAATAACCATAAGAAAAAATTGCATTTGGGCGAAGAAACACTACTTCAAACCTTCTTCCACTAGTGCACTTCAGCCAGACCATGCAAGTTCCCGTCAAGTGTAGCATAACCTTGAGCCAATGTGAATTTACCTTTTGGACTAGGACTCCAAGCCAAGCTAACCCTGCCATTAAGTGAGCTACAAAACCTACTCTCCAAAACTTTAGAAAGAAGGGCACGATCCTCAATGGAGCCACCAACTAGGCACTCCTAAGACTCCTTCCAGTAAGTCACCTCAACCTGACACAAACATTTGACAGTCTTGAAATGCTCCACCTTAAGCCAGCCTGCATTAGTAAAAGTATGGGAAAGGGGTAGAAGCTAGGGAAAGCTAGAAATAATGGGAGGGTGGCCATCCCAAGTGTCTTTCCATTATAGAGTATTTGAGCCCCTATTACAAATCCAAAAGAGACCCTCCTTAACTAGTTGTGCTCCCTTCTTAAGAGTATCCCAAATATAGGAGCCTTTGCCACCCAAAGGAAGTCATGGCACCTTAGAGCAATCAGTACTAGGAAAGTACTTATGGGAAACGATCCTGACCCAATCTTGGTCTTGATTGTTACACCATTGCTAGTACAACTTGGTAGCCAAAGCCATGACAACAAGATCCATTGACTGAAGCCCAAGGTCACCAGCATGTTTCGGTCTAGATGCCAACTCCCACTTGACCAAGCTCCACTTAGAAGAAAGAAACCTACCAGACCAAAGGAATTTCCAAGATAAAGCATCAAAATCCCTCACAAAGTTAGAGGGTGGGACCTGAACATAGCACCTGTAAATGGGGAGAGACTAAACCATATTCTTTAGCAAAACCACTCTCCTAATAGAAGATAACTATCTGTAAGTCAAGTGACTAACCTTACTTTTGAATTTATCCAAAATGCCCTGCCAGTAGTCACTCCACTGAGAACCTAAGGACAAAAGGGACCCTGAGATACATGAAGGGAAGGGAACCAATTTGGAATCTAAGAATTCTAGCAATTCTATTCTAAATAAGCTGAGGAGTATTAAAGAAATAAATAAAACACTTATCATCATTAATTCTCTGATATGAAGCTTTCAAATAGGTATCCAAAGCTTTCCTAATATTCACTACATCACTAATTTTAGCCATGCCCATTAGTCCAATATCATCCACAAACTAAAGATGAGAATACAAAGGACAATCATTTTTCCAACTCCAGCCTTGGATAAGTCCCTGCCACACTTGATTTTTAAGAAATCTACCAAGACCCTCCGCCATGATAATGAACAAGTAGGGAGATAGAGGGTCCCCTTGTTGAAGTCCCTAAGAGGCACCAAAAAACCTTGGAGGTTCTCCATTAATAGGAACTAAGAAGGAGGACAAGGTCACACAGCTAAAAATCCAATCCACCCACTCCTCAGCAAACCCAAATGTCAAAAGAATTTTTTGTAAGAACTCCCAGCTCACCCAATCATAAGCTTTGGCCATGTCTAACTTAATGAGCTTAGATTTCTCTTTAGAAGTAGCCATAGAGTGTACAACCTCCATTGCGATTAGAACCCCATCCAAAATTTGTCTTCCATCAACAAAGCCACCCTATTCAGTAGAGATCAAAGAACTAAGGAGTGGCTTGAGCCTCTTGGCAATCAATTTGGTGATAATTTTATAGACAACATTACATAATGCTATAGGCCTAAATTGGTCTAACTTATTTGCCCCTTCTTTCTTAGGTATAAGAGTCAAGAAGGTAGAATTCAAAGACTTCAGCATCTGTTTATTCCTATGTGACTCCTAGACCATCTCTAAGAGATCAAACTTTATTATCTCCCAGAATTCTTGGAAAAACTCAATTGGAAAACCAACTAGACTAGAAGCATTACCTTTCTTCATATTGAAGACAACTTTCTCCAATTTGAAAAGCAAGATAGGACTTAAGAGGGCATCATTCATCTCAATAGAGACAAGGTGAGGGATACAATCCAAAATGTCTCGCACCTCAGGCCCAACAGAAAGATCCTCCCTAGAGAAGAGACTGGAGAAGTAATCGACAACTTCCCTAGAAATATCTTCACAAGAAAATATATGTGCTCCATCAGTTAAGACAAGAGAGGAGAGAGAGTTCCCATGCCTACGTGCCTTAATTGAGTTTTGAAAGAAAGCAATGTTCCTATTCCTCTCTTGAAGCCAATCGATACAAGATTTTTGCTTCCAAAAAATCTCCTCCTGAAGCTCCCATTCTTCCAGATCCTTAAGAGCTAAGGACTCAACTTTACTCAACTCAAAGTTGAACCCATGGTCATGAATCTAGTGAGTATTATCATCCAGCTTGGTTTGAGCATCAGTCTTCTGAATATGTAGCAACTCAAAGCACTATTTATTCCATCTCTTAAGCTTGTACTTCACATGTTGAAGCCTCTTACTGAAAGTGTACATGGTTGTACCATGAGTAGGCATCCCCTCATACCACCAATCCACCATAAGATTAGGTAAAGACAAGTCTCTGAGCCACATCAGCTGAAATTTGAAAGAGGGATTCTTGGTAATTCTATATGAAGTGATGGAAAGCTTAATGGGCTAGTGATCTGAGCCCCTCCAGTCAAGAATTTCAGAATAGGTGATCCACCTATTGTCCAACCAATAACATGAAACCAAAAATCTATCAACCCTTTCCAAGATAGCCTCACCACTGCATCTTTGATTATTCCACATAAAGACACCATTGGTTGGCTAGAAATCAATGAGATTCAATCAGCCAATCATATCTCTAAGTAGATTTGAAGACAAGTCCAGCGTAGCTAGCACACCCTGCTTTTCCTACAGACTAGTAATTGCATTAAAGTCTCTAGCCATAATCAATGGGAGAAAGGGATACAGAGATCAGATGAATCTAATATGAGCCCATAACTGGGATTTACCTATAAAATTAGTAGGAGCATAAATATTGGATAGAAGGGACCTTTCTCTAGTCTCAAAGCTAGTAGCAACCAAAGAAATGGAAGATTGACTAGAGATCGACCATATAGGGGAGACTTTCCTTGGGTTCTAGAAGAAATCCATCCCACCTAAAAAGTTTAAGGCACCCACCCCCTGCAAAGAGCCTTGGGACCAGATACATGTAGTATGATTAGCCAAACCATCCAATGAAAGTTTTGTTTCGTGAATAAAGACCAAATTAGGAGACTGAGACTTAATTAATCTATGAACAACCTTTTGTCTGGGGATGTTGTTCAATCCTCTTACATTCAATGATAGAACAATCATTTATGATGGTGGGAGAAATGAGAATCAATGGGTTTCACTGACCTAGACTCAACCAAATTTCCACCCATAATCTCCACCTTCTCCTAATCAGACTTTCTACCACTCTTTGTTGGTTTATCTAAAGGCCCCTTTTTGAACGATTTCTATTGTATGCCTAAAACAAGAGGGGCCTTATTACTCTTTGTAGAATTAGTGGCTCCCTTGGGCATAAGGGAGTCGGGAGCCAGAAAGACTGGGCCCTTCAAACCCTTTGACCCACAAATACTCCAATATCCTGAACAAGAGGAGGAAAATCAATATCCAATTGCTTAGCTTGTAGATCCCCTGTAGCTAGAAATTGATCCTCACTCTACATATCCCCAACAAGAATCTCATGTTGACCCTTGGCCTCAAGAGAAAGTGCAACTGGGATACATTCCTCTTGGACCATGTCTCCAAGAACATCAAACTTGTTAAAGGTGCCATCAGTATGCTTGTCCATCCAGGTTCTCTTCTTACCTTTACCTCTGTTACAAGATTTAATCTGAGTAAATGTCTCACTATCAATAGGTCCATTAGATAGCTTAGCCTTCCCCTTGTCCTCTCTCAGGGTTTTGGGAGCATCCAAGGTGGGGTTCTTATTCCTGGGACATCTGTGAAATAAAATTCCATACTCATGGCAGATTCTACATCTAAACAGTAGGGTCTCACAATCCAGCTATTGAATCCAGTAAACTAAGCCCATACAAATCTCCATAGAATCTGGCAATGGATTATTTAAATAAACTTCTACCCAAATGCGAGAAAAAGAGATTACCTTAAGATCTTGAGTCTGTGTAGCTGGTCCCATAGGTTTTCCTAGAAGCATCGAGATTGAATGAAGAATAGCTTCCCTCTAGAATTCCAAAGGAAGTCTAGGCAAGCGAACCCACATCAGAACTCAAGAAGGGATTTCCTCAGTAGAGTTAAAGCCTACATGCCAAGGCTTGATAAAAAGCCCCACTTGATTAAAAAAATAAAGGCCAACTTCAAAAGCCTTATTCCCATCTTACATGCTTGAGAAGATAACCATGAAATAATTGTTAGCTACTACCAGAATTTCCATATCTCCTTTTGGGTCCCACACCCGATGGGCCCAAGAATCTAACACAGGTAGTGAAAGGTGATGGCCCAAAAATTTGCAAATAAGAGCATGATTTCTCTACTACTCAACATCCTCCAAAACTTGTTCAGGTTGGATAACCAAAATTGGTTGAACCTCGGCTTTCTACAAACATCCATTAATTTTCTATAATCATATCTTCCCATTTAATGCATCAATTGGAATAGGGAATAGGAATACATATTCTCATTTTTTCCCTAAAAATAAGCTTATGTCCTTTCCAAAAAGAAGTTCTTATCAGAATAGTCATTCCTATTCCCAATATATATTCCTATTCTCAATTTCTATATTTGAAACCAAATAAGCCCTTAAGGAAATAATAAGGATGGATTTGATACATAGTGTTATGCGAAATATATCAAAGAATGATGGAAGTGATAGGTACTTGGAAATTTTTTAATATCATCAAGCCAAAATGACACTAGTAAGCCTTGTTGAGTAATTATGACTCACATGCTTTAGGGGTGATATATCTTTCACTATTCACATTTTTATGTTCAAGTGCATTTTGAATTTAGCCATTGTTAATAGAGTTCTGGTTCATCATAGTAATAACAGAGTTATGGCTGGTGATTTAAAGTGTAAGGGACAAAGTGAAATATATATACTGGAAGGAGGTATTTTCTATTTAGAAGTAGGTTGAGAAAGGCTAGGTCAGTTATCTGGAACACTATATATAGTTTCAAGTTGGGAGTGACTTTGGAATTATTTACATGTTGGAAAGGAGAGACTACTTGCCTAAATGCTATCTTGTTTCCTCTTATGTTATGCTTTACTTTTTTATGTCTATGGTCTTCCTTGTGTTGACATGAATTTCTATAAGGAAAGAAAGGTTGTGGATCATGTTGATACAAAATTCCACATAAATGATTAAGAGAAAAGTAGCTTGATTAATGAGGGAGATTACTAGTCAAGTATGCCAATTAAACCTATTTGAAGGTAGATGTTTCCATTTAATAAGGAATATTTTGCCTTCAATGGTAGGTATTCTAGAGTCTATAGTTGAAATTTCATTTTTCTAAATCATTTCTATTATGGTGGTAGGGTCTCTTTTCTACTTTAAATTTTGAAATTCCTAAAAAATAATGAGATTGAGCATTGTAAAAGTCTTGTAAGCATGTTCTACATGAAGGGCTTATTCTTTTTTTTTTAGAATAGTATAAATCTCACATCCCAAAATGAGCAATATAGATTTAGAATGGGGGGTTGGGTGATATGCCTAGTAGAGTGAAGCAAAAATATCATCGGTGTTAAAAAGTTAAGAAAAGAAGGATTTTGTTGCATGTTTGAAAAAATGGGATCAAGATGGGCCAAGATTTTGATGAGGTTTTGACAAGTTTAATGAATTTTGGGGATCAAGGAAATATTTGGGAGAATGACCCTAAGGACACAAAAATTGATGTTGATTTAGAGATGAAAGGTGTTGACAAGTTACATGATAAAAGTGGGAGTCTTTCTCCGTTCCCTATAAGAAAGAACCCTAGAAAAGTTGTAAATGGGGAAAACAAGAAACCTAATGAAATGTGTAAGGATAACTCCCCTATTAAAAATATAGTTGACTACCATTTAATGAATTCTAATGAGAATCATTCTGAACTTGATAATTTTTAGAATGTTGATAATAATGTCACTATGTTGGATAAGGGGAACTTAATGTCTAATGTCTTCCCTTCCTCCTTGGAGTTCATTCACAAGACTAGGGATAGACTTGATGTTTCCCTAGCCTTGGATACTTGAGTTTATAATAAAATTATTTATCTCAAAAAAAAGGTTGGTAGTTTTGAGAACCACTTTGCAAAAGAAGGTATTGTGAAGAAAATTGAAGAAAATTCAAGAAGACAATCCGATAAAAGATCATCATGGGTTTAAGATAGTTCTTGCATCACCCAAAAACATTTCCTTTGTGTTTCCAAAATAAGGGCTATATCAGAGTGCAGATGTTATTTTTGTAGGATTTCTACTTAATACATAAGTCTTATGAGCTCAAAATCTCCTAATTTCATAGGTGAATATTCATCTTGGATATATCAGCCTATTCCCTAAGGCTTACTACCATATGATGAGTAAAGTTATTACAGATCTTTTAGGTGATCCATTTCATAGAAAACCTTTAGGCTCATATTTAAAGGTCATAGAGGCTCCATATAGGCTTGAAAGTAAGGCCAAGTAGAGCTTGCACAAGTCAAGCAATGTAGATCAAAACACAAGGATTTGAAAATTGGGCTATAATAGCCAATCACGTTAATTGTTCACAAGCTATGCTCTTTCAAAGTTTGGAAAGTAACATTTCCAAAATAAATATCATATTTGGTTTGAGCAAAATCTATGTGTAATTTTAGGGTTGGTTGGCCTAAATAGTAAGGGTTAAATGTTTAGAAACTTCCCGAGTATTGTAAACTTTCCTATATAAGGAATGTTTGTAGATTGTTTAGGAAGATTCATAGATTGTAGCAAAAAGAAGAAGCACATATTTTTATTGAAAATCATTGCTATTTTTAAATTTATGTTATGTGTTTCTGGTAATAAGGGAAGCACACTTCAATAAGTAGTATCAGACCTAGAGTTCCTAACTATGTTGACATACTATTGTCTCTAAGGAAATTTCCACAAGGACCATAGTTTTGGCTATATGTGTACATAGATCATTATTGTGAGGGAGTTTATACAAGGTTTCTACAAAATTACAAAAAATCCTCCAAGAAGAGAGTGTGATAGAAAACTTTTGCACATTACATCTAGGGGTTTTAACGCCCTCCAAAGACAAATGCAAGCATTGGAAGAAGAAATAAATAAATAAAGTTTTTAAGGGATGAAATTGAGGATGAAGTACAAGAAGAAGAAGATGAAAATGGTGAAGAGGAGGTAGTTGTAAGCCCAAAGTTAGAGGTTTCCACATTTTTGGAAATCTTAACATAGCAGAATTTATCAGTTGGATCAATAAATTAGAAGAAAACTTTGAGTATGAAGATATTGAGCATTCTAATAAAGTCATGTTTGTGAAGGCCAAACTGAAGAGTCATGTGAAGCTTGGGTTTTAGAAGATTTAATTAGAGAAAAATAGAAGAGGAAAACATATACCAAAGATTTCTATAGAATTCTCATCAAAATAGGTGATGCATAAGCTGACAAGGAGAAAGTTTTTAGATATCTTAATGGGTTGAGGCCTAGCTTTTAGGAGGAATCGATTCTTGTATGAATAAACAATATTGAAGAGGCATACCATTTTTCCCTAAGATTTGAGGAAAAGCTAGACAAGAAGTTTCATAACAAGAGTAGTGGTAGAGGTCACAATGGAAAATATAGTGGATAGTCTTATAGAGGATGAAATGAAGATCAGTAGAAGAAGGATGAGGCTAGTAGTAATAGTGAGAACTAGATGGAAAATAATTCTAATAATTTCCATGATGTGAATAAAAAATATTAGAGAGGAAGAGGAAGATCACAAGGATATGGTAGAGAAGGTGTTTGTGGGACCTATTTTGACTATGGCGATTAAAGGAATAGAGCATTTAGTGTCTTTGGCACAAAGGAATGACATATAGGAGAATTTGGGTTCAAGTGATTCTTGCATATGTTGATGAAGATGCCAAATCATTGCATTGTAAAGATGTTGAAAGAGGATAAGTCTTAGTTAACAAAAGATTCCTATTGAATGGTGAGAATGAACCTAGTCAAAGAAGGAGCTTATTTTATACAAGGAAAAAATGTTAAAATAAGTATTTTGATGCAATCATCGATTGTGGATGCACTAACAATATAGTATCAGAAAATATGGTAATGAATTTAAAGCTCAAGAGACATCAATAACCACACCCATACTATATTACCTAGGTTTAGGGTGACCAGAAAGACACGATCAATGTGAAATGCCTAGTAAAGTTCAAGATTATAAGCTACTAGGATGAGGTGCTTTGTCATAGCATACCTATGGATATATGTCATATGTTTATTTATAGGACTTGGTAATTTTATAGGAACAATATACATTATGACCATTTGAATACCTACATGATTGAAAAGGATTCAGTGAAACATAAGGTGAAGCCATTGAAGGTTACATGTGAAAACCTTTTTAGTGTTGCTAGAGTATGTATTTTTTTATAAAAAAGAAGTTCCTAGAGTGTATGGGCCATGGGCATACATGTGTTCTCCTATAATTACAAAAGATGGTAAATAAGAAGTAGAAAATGTACTTGGAGAATTAGTAGATTTGTTTGAAGAGTTTCTAGATGTTATATATGATAATTTCCTTGATGGATTACTACAAGTAAGGAAGATTAGTTAGTATATGAACTTGAATCTAGGAGTCATTTTAACAAACAAGGGAGTGTACAAAATGATACAAGAACAAAGTAAAGAAATGAATAAACAAATGCATGAGTTATTACAAAAGGGATTGATTTGAGAGAGTCCTAGTCCATGTGATATAAAGGTATGATCTTTTCATGCATTGGCTAGTTTTGATAGAAATTTTACTAGGTATTTCGAGAATATTTGTGGACCCATGACTAAGATAATTCGAGAGAATAGAAAAGAGTTAATAGATCTTAAGAAGAGAAGATGTAGGTATTTAGAGGAGAAGACATAGCACTTTTTCCATTATGATGACAATCACAAGTGGGTTGTTTAGAGCTAAAAAATATTTATATTATTTAATATTTCTAATAGTCATGTATAAGTTAAATTTATATACAAGTTATTCCTATAGCATCCTCATTTGTGTTAACTTTACATTGGTATTTCTTCAAATAAAAAGTTTTTGAACGTTGATATCCACATGGCCATTATCACCCACATTACCTAGCTAGTAGGTTAACAAGAATGCCTATTTTTGAGATCCTCCCACTCTCCAAGAAGCTCATCAATGTTTGTTGAATATTCTACCTCTAATAATTAACTCTCACCTTGTCTTAATACTATATAAGAGTTGTGTATTTCATTAGAAAAAAAAATCCCAATTATGATAACATAAATTATTATTTTTTAAAGAAAACAAAAACATGACTGTCAATGTGCCTCAAAAGTACCTTGATAATATCCTAGGATTGGATTTTACCTTCATATTTTCAGAAATGATATTTTTCTATGCATCTCATTTTCAATACAGACATTTTGTGAAAATTAATCTAATTCTATGGTTGGGTTTGGTGAAAAGAGGAGAAGACATAGATCTTTCAATGAACTTGATCAAGTAATGGTCCATTTGAAGAAAAGCTGATTTCTAGTTGGAACATACAACAAATTAAAGATGAAGAAGCTCAAGTCTTGTAAAATTCTAATAAAGTTGATAATTGAAATGCTTTTGAAGTTGAGTTGCCAAAAGATATGGATATTTCTCCCATATTCAACATTTATGATATCTTTGAATAACATGAGACTGAAAGTGAGTTAACTAATAATCCAAATCAACCAAAGAAGAAAGATGAGGGTGTTAAATAGATCTTAAAAGTCAAAATAAATAAAAGCACCAGAGGAATGTATGACATTGAATGCGTTGTTAAGTGGAAATGAAATCTAGTTGAAGATAAGTCATAAATATTGCAGGCTAAACTAGATATTTATGATTCATGTTAGAACACAATTGAGTTTTAATGTAGACATTAGTTTTCTTCATACAAAAATTAGGTGTTTTATGCAGGAGTATCTTGGGTTAATAAGATATCTCACACCAACCAAAAATATTTTCATTTTATGTACTATTATTTTGTTTTTGATGTAGTCATCATTACTTTTGGTTCCAGGTTATGCATAATTGGCATGATCATGAGGAGCTATACTAGATCCATGTCTTGATTGCATGCATTTTTTTATTTTACCTGGTTCAATTCCAGCGTCATTCTTCATAGTCTCTATTTCTTGCAATTTTCGTTGAGGCATGTTCTTTCTACTTAAATAGTTTCTAGTGGTGATGTGGTGTCTTGCACAATTTGTATCCAACTCCTAACATCTATGTGGATCTATCTTTAAGGGCATGTGTTCTTATGTTGTCATTTTCTTGGGTTTTGATTTATTCTTCCAAGATTGGACCTATAATGCAATTAAATCTTAGACTAGCTAACTTGTGACTTAGCTAGCTATATAAGAAGCTTAGTTAGATGTAGGAAAGGAGAGACTTGATGGAGAAGGTGGAAGATGCAATCTTGGAATCTGACTTTTAATTCTTATCATGTATTAGACCACTACATGGAATGCCTCATAGTCTGGCATATTATTGTTTTATAGGAGAAGTTAAAAAAGTATGCTTACTGAATTGTTGCACATGGCCTTTGTATGTAACCCTTGGAAAGGGTAGTTTGATACTTTTCTCATTGAGAGACTTTAGGCTTGCTTAGCTGTGCATCAATTCCTAGAGTTCCTAAGAACCCTAAGGACATTGTTGTGTTTTAATGTGTTTAAAAGGGTCTATGATTTGCCTATGACCACTTTTCACCATTAATATGACAACATGTGTTCCTAAGGGTCCTAGGACCTCTAAGGACATACATGTTGTATTCAAATGGGTTCAAAGGGGTCACATGTTAAACTATGACCCCTTTCAATGATTGACATGACAACATGTGTTACTAAGAGTCATAAGGCCACTAGAAAAATGCATGTTCATAAGGTGCCATAGGTTACCCTGTGACACCTTTTGACCGTTTACATCACAACATGTGGACCAATGGGTCCTAGGACCCCTAGGTACATGTATTTTGTGTTCAAATGTGTCATAAGGGGTTGTAGGTTACCCTATGATCTCTTTTTCCCATTGACATGAAAAAATGTATTCCTAAGGGTCCTAGGATCCATAGGAACATGGATGTTTGTGTTGGAATGGACCATAAGGGATTGTATATTACACTATGACCCATTTTGACAATTCACATGACAAGATGTACTCCTAGGGACCAACATGTTGTGTTTTAACATGTCATAAGGGGTTGTAGGTAATGTTATGACCCTTTTCAACTATTCATATGACAACATGTGTTCTCTAGGGACATGCATTTTGTGTTCAAATGGGTCATAAGGGGTCCTAGGTTTCCCTAGGAACCCTTTTAGCCATTCACATGACAACATGTGTTTGAGACATGCATGTTGTGTTCAAATGGTTCATAAGCTATTGCAGGTTAACCTATTACTTCATTCAACCATACCCATGACGATATGTGTTCCTAGGTATCCGAAGACCCTTAAGGACATGCATGTTGTGTTTTTATGGGGTGATATAAGCCACCTTATGACCCTTTCCAACTATTGACATGACAAAATATGTTCCTAGAGGTACTTGGACCCATAGAGACATGCATGTTGTGCTCGAATGGGTCATAATTTGACATAGGTTATCCTCAAACCCCCTTCATCCATTCACATAACAACATGTGTTCTGGTTTGTTCTAGAAGGTCATAAGGGGTCATACCCTATGTTATGTCCACTTTTGACTATTCACATGATAATATGTGGGTAAAAGCATAGATCTGTGTCACCGTTTGTGATACAAAAACCTATTTTGGTCAAATCTCATTTCTCTATCAAAACTCAATTTTTTTCAAAAAATAAAAATACCCTTTTATAGATCTTAGGTTCAATATCATCATTATATAAATTTTTTGGTGTTTTTATTAGTTATAATATGTTATAATCTCAAAGTATTATAAGTTGATATTTTAACATTTCAGTAGATGCTCCCTCAAAAAAATTTAAAAATTATATTTATCTCTAGAGGAGAGAATCCTCTTCATGAATATGTAATTTTTTTTCAAGAAGGTATAGATTTGATAAGAAAGTTTTGACGGGAGGAAAAAACTGTTGGATTCTAATAAGGTCAAACTTGAGTACTTATAACAAAGAAAATATACATTAAAAATAATTATTTCTTTTTTTGTGCACTAGCTATACATGTCATCTATAAGATATTTTCAAATCAGAACAAAAAAAGATGATTTGCATATACTTGTTTGATAGGAACTACACCCTATATTTTTTACAGTTAAAAAGGGACTTCAAAATAAAATAAAATGAATAAATTCTTACTGAAAAAAATTATAAAAATTATAGGCATAAAGTTCATCCAATTCTACACATTTCATCAGTTTACATCATCTTCATATTTTAAACACAAATACCATTTTTTTTGTCACTAATATTGAACTGTCACATTCTGATATCACGTTTCTTTATAAAAGGTGACATAGGTTTGCGCTTTTACCCATGTATTCCTAAGGGTCATAGAACCCCTAGGGACATACATATGTGTTCTAATGAATTTTGGTTCACCCTATATCTACTTTCAACCATTCACATGACAACATGTGTTCCCTGGAGTCATAGGACCCTTACGGACATAGATATGTTTTGATCGATAGCGTGATAAGGAGTTTTGGGTTACCTTACATCCACTTTTCAATGTTTACATGAAAATATGTATTTCTAGGTGTCTTAGGACCCCTAGGAACATGGATGTTGTGTTCCAATGGGTAGTAAGGGGTCATAGGTATGTGTACGACCCAATTAAACCAATCACATGACAACATTTGTTCTACATGCATGTTGTTTTTGAATGTGTCATAAGGGGTCATAGGTTAACCTATGAATGCTTTCAACCATTCACACGACAACATATGCTTCTAGGGGTCCAAGGATCCATAAGGGTATACCTGTTGTGTTGAAATTGGTCGTAGGATATCTTGTGACCTCTTTTGATATTCACATGATAACATGTGTTCCTATGTGTCCAAGGACACCTAGGGATATACACTTTGTGTTCCAATGGGTGATGAAAGGTTGTAGGTTACCCTAAGACCCCTTTTGACCATTCACATGACAACATGTGTTCCTCAGGGTCATATGACCCCTAGGCACATGCCTATTATGTTTAAAAGGGAAATAAAGGGTGATAGGATATTGTATGATCCATTTCAACCTATCACAAGAAAACTTGTGCTCATAGAAGTCCTATGACCCCTAGGGACAAACATGTTGTGTTCTAATGGGTTAAAAGGGGTTGTAGTATACCCTATGACCTTTTTAACCATTCACATGATAACATATGTTCTTCAGGTTTGTAGGACCTCTAGGAACATGAAATTTGTGTTAGAATGGATCATAAGGGGTTGTAGGATACCCAATATCCCCTTACAAACAACCACATAACATCATGTGTTCCTAGGGATTTTAAAATCCATAGGGACATACATGTGTTTTAATGAGTCAAAAAGGGTTGTAGGTTATCCATTGACCCCTTTCGAAAATCCACATGACAACATGTGTTCTTAGGGTTCGTAGGACCCTTAGGGACATAGATGCAATATTCTAATGTGTCATAAGGGGTCCCATGAGAATATATGTTCCAAAGGGTCATAAGGGGTCATATGATAACCTATGTTCCCTTTTAACCCATCACATGACAATATGTGCTCCAAGGGGTTCTAAGACACCTAGGGACATGGATGTTATGTTCTAATTGGTTATAAGGGGTCGTAGAAAACCATCTAACTCATTTTGACAAATCACTTGACAACATATGTTCATAGGGGTCCTAAGACCCCTAGGACATACATGTTGTTCAAATGGGTTGAAATGGGTCATATCATACTCTATGACACCCTTTGCCCATTTACATTACAATATGTGTTCCTTGGAATCCTAGGACCCCTGTGGACATGCAAGTTATGTTCCAATGGGTCATAAGGGGTCATAGAATACCATATCAATCCTATTCAACCAACCAAATGGTAATGTGTGTTTTTAGGGACATACATATTGTGTTCTAATGGGTCAAAATGGGTCGTAGTTTACCCTGTGACTCATTTTGATGATTCACATGATAATATGTATTCCTAGGGGTCCTATGAGTCCTAGTAACATACATGTTATGTTCCAATGGGTCATAAGGGGTCACAAGATACCCTATGATCCCTTTCGACCATTTACATGAGAACATGTGCCCCTAGGCTTCTTGGGACCCCTAAGGACATGAAAACTATGTTCAAATGTGTCATAGAGTGTCCTAGCATACCCTATGAGCCTTTTCGACCAATTATATGAGAACATGTGTTCTTGTGGGTCCTTGTACCCCTAGGGACATATATGTTGTGTTCTAATGGGTCAAAAGGGCTTGTAGATTACCCTATTACCTCTTTTGATCATTCATGTGACAATATGTGCATATAGGTTACATAGGACCCTTAGGGAGATAAATGTTGTGTTATAATAGATAATAAGGAGTGTTATGATATCCTATGACCCCTTTTGACCACTCATGCTAGAATTTGGCAACATGACACACAATAACATATGACAACTTAGTTTGATAAAAATCAATATAATATTAAATAAAATTATGTTTATTTAACAAAATATATAGCACTACATAATAATTTCCAATACTATGTTTATGAAGTATATAGATAGAAACCAAGAGAGATGGGGAGCTAACTCTAGAGTACAAAAAATTTGAAAGATTAGTAGGAGGCTATTCCCTATCATCTGGCCAATGCCAATTTTACACTTCAAAAAAATAACATAATCCATAACTACCCTAACAACATCAGTCCTACTTTGATGAAGAAGATAAACAAGAAAAGTATTGCAAAATTAAAATAAAATACTACTAGTATCAGTCCAACAATTAAACTTATATAGAAAACACACATCTCCATAGGGAATCAAGTTTAGATTAAACAATATCATTATAGTAAAAAAAAAAAAATAGCCAACTGGGCTAATCCGCCTCCTTCTTATCTAGTTCCTCAACATCCTTTATCTCAATACCATCCATGTCCATAGTCACTCCCTCCTCCTTAATAGGTTTGTTTTTGAGGGTCTTCATCTATTCATCCATTGGGATGTCATATATGAAGCAGGATGTCTCTCTCTCCTTGCCTAGTTCCTTCAAATCCCTGTTCATATGTAGAAAGTAAAGGGTTGTAGCCATGAAATGCATTACTTTAATGGAGAACTTGTCCAAGATTTTAAAATTTTCATAGATGCCAATATGATTATTTGCCACATCCTTCATTGGTGGTTGAAGCATGTCAAGCCAAGTCTTGCAATGACTCTGGTCATGGATATGCTTTCCTCTTTTTCCCTCACTTTAAGAGTGTCCCTAATGAGTGAAGTAATGTCCTCACCACTCCTTCTAGCCGGAGAAGGGTTAGGCTCCAAGGTATCAAAAATATGGGATGGGTTGGGAGGACTGGAGCTAGGCTTCTTGTCAATGTTCTTGTGGGGTTTCTTCATCTTAGGGGGTTTAATTTAATTTTTTGTAGACTCCAAGTTGAAGACCTACTTGGAACAGGACTTAAACTTCTCCAATTGGAGGCATTTGTTGGATCTATGAGCACTCTATTTTCTCTTCCTAGTATCTGTGTCAAGGTCTTTGAGACTAATTTTGATGTCAATATTGGGGGTTGTGTTGATTTTTTTTTGCTAGGGCTAGGGCTAGGGTCATGAGAAAATTGTGGGGTAGCAGTAGCTAGAGGGTTAAGCAGGTGTGGTGGATTTTGGGCAAGTTGATGGGTATACAACTTATTCATGAAACCTTGGTGGACGAGGTAAAAGGGTTTTCCCTCCTCCTTCTTTCTCCTTGCCTTGGAAATACTATATTCCATAGAATTAAGAAAAAGGAACATAAAAGAAATTTGATCCAGATTTCTAAAATTGTTGAGGATGGGGAAATGGTAAAAATAAAGTACCTCAAACCAATCCTTTAGGATAATGTATCTCATAATAGGATAACAGATGACGTCCTAGAGCTTAGGAAGGTGTTCCCTGGAAAACCTACCATGTATTAGATAATGTATCTAATTCTATATCAAAATATATATATTGTAGAATATAAATTTAATAATACCTAATAATATAAAATTTATAATACTATAAAACATATGATATTATAGGTAATGTAAAATACCATTTAATAATATACAATACTATGATCCTAATATAGTATTTAGTGATATTTAATACCATATATTATATTATCTAATATAAAATTAAATAAAAATATTCACATATTATTATATCTGATGTAGAAGTACTCAAACATATTTATATATGTTTGTAAAGAAATTGTTTCAAATATACAATGTGGTCAAAAATTTGAATTTTTTGCATTTTTCACTACTAATCAAGTAACTAATCCATGATTGTTCACCAAATTTGGTTTTAGGTACTTGAATTGATTTTGGGTACCCCATTAGGCTTGAAATTTACAAAGCCTATTTGGTCAACTCAAAAAATGTATTTGACCCATGTTTATTTAACATCCAGACTTCAACTGACCATTTGTGGACTCTTTTTCCATTCAAATTCAAGGAAATGAAATATGTTTCATGAGAACACTCTCAAGATTATATCAATACAAAAGATGACAAAATTATCAGTTTGATAAGTAATTATTACTTAATTAGTAATGAAGATGCTTGTAGAGTGTTGATTGACATATTGGTTGATAAAAAAATATAACTTTCAAATGATATAATATTTTTGAAATATGAAAGATGGGTCCCATTTTATGATTTTTCTACTATAAAGAAACTAAAGTAAAAATTTAGTTTTTTTAATTAGTTAAAGTGGTTAGAAATGAGAGTTTTTTTTATTCTCTAAATATTATACTATAAAATTCATGATTAATTATTTATTTGGAATCAAAATACCCAAAAATATGTGTTACATCTAGGCATGTGTCTACTTCTTATCTCTAGAATTATATTAAAAAATATTATCATTTAATTTTGATTAAGTTGGCCATTTATACACCTACTTTTTATTTTTGTCCTAAAACTTTTGTATTGCTGCATTAAAATATAAAAACATTGACCAATCTAAGATTTTTTCTCTTCAAAGAAAGCCTAATAGGTTACAAAATACATTCAATTTCCTATATATTCTTTTCTTACACATTTTTAATTTAATGAACTCATAACTACCTAAAAATAATAGGTCAAATTGACAAAACCCTAGTTTTGTTGATCATTTACTACTACTTAAGGCCATAGTTTAGCTGACCATTATCCTACACATACCCTAGAGTCTAAGTAAATGTCCCCAAATTATCTTCTTATTGTCCTCTATAGCATAAATTTAATATGCATTTTTCTATGGAAAGTAAAAAAACACTATGTAAAATTGTAAAATTCTACTATCTACCTTTTCACTTTTAAGAGGGCTAGACATATATTTTCTTTAATTTTATTTATCTTATCATGGCCATTTATCAAGTTTTTTACACTATATATTTATTAAAAGAATATCGAAATGTGGAGTTGGAGACAATATTCATATGAAATTAGAATATGGTATCTACTATGATCTAAGAAAATTAATGCTTGTACAATGATAGTACTAAAATTACTAAAATGTTTTCAACAATTGAAAATATATACTACAACCAAAGATAAAGAAACATATATGATCATTCTTCAATTAGCTTAATTCTATTATTAACAAATATATTTATTCTCTAAAATTAATAAATTGAGCTTACATGGTGGCCTTATTGTGATGAATTTAATCCTATATTGATACTAATCTAAACCAAATGCTTTATCAAAATTTTAACTCATGATGACAATGCCTCCACATAGATTCTTTTGAGATATTGTCATCTTTATGTAGATGTATTATTATGATTGTATGTTGGTTTTCCTTATGTAGTGGGACATATATTATGTTTGAGTATCCTATATATGTATATCATATTTTATTATATATTATGGTCATTTATCAAGGTTTATTTACTATATATTCATAAAAAGGGAATATCACAACATGGAGCTTGAAACAATATTCATAGGACATGAGCATATAGTATTTACTAAAATCTAAGGAAATTAATGTTTGTGCAATAATAAAACTAATATTATTGACCTTGAAATCATTTCAACAATCAAAAATATACTACAACCAAAGATAAAGAAAGAAAAATGATCATTCTTCATTTATCTTCATTCTATTATAAACAAACATGTTGATACTCAAAAATCAACAAATTGAGCTTACATGGTGACCTTAACATGATAAATTTAATCCCGTATAGAAGCTAATCAAAATCAAATGATATTTCAAGATTTCAACTCATGATGACAATGTCTCCACGTAGATTCTTTTTAGATTTTGTTATCTTTATGTAGATATGTTATAATAATCAAGTATGGTGGTTTTCCTTATGTAGCAGGACATATATTAAGTTTGAGTATCCTATCTATCTCTCAGATATCATCCTTTTAGCTAAAAATACAATTTAGTTTTTTTGGTAGTGGGCTAGTGTCTCTAATAGAATTCATGGCATGGTTGAAATACCTATTGTTTCTTCTAAAAGTCCATTGGTAGTATCAATCATTTATAGGTTAATATTTTGGTACAATAGAAAACCCCAATACATAACATGTGTTAATAGAGCTTGGTCATATGTTAAAATTCTTGCATTCCATAATGAGTAACATTGGAAGCGGGATTATTCATAGTGAGCCAATGTCCCTCACTTGATTCATGATTTCATTTGTGAGATTCTTTTGTCTTCTATAGGTCTAATATTTGGATTGATGATTGAGAGGTCAATCTTTTGGTGCAAGAATAACCTAAATAGTTCTTAATTTTTATTTATTTATTTTTCTTTGTCTTATATACTTACAATCCACAAGTAAGAGATAATGACACAAATTGACAAAATATAGCTAGTTACATTGCTCTTCTGTTATATTTCTATATTATTCTATCAATTTTGGGTTTTTATATTTATGTGCATTGTGGGAATGAATAATCAATATCCCACCCATTAAGGTTATATTGTAGTAGTCATTGGTATACATATGCATCAAATATCAAGAACAATCAAATATTAAAAACTATTATATTGTATCTATGGTGAGTAATGTTCATTTTCAAGGTTGATGAATATAAAGTAGTATTAAATTTTTTTATATTAAACATAGCCAAAATAGGGGCTAACCCAAAGACAAAATATTTTAGGTGAACATCAACTATAAGTCATTACCATTAGATTAACCTACCCCTTACTTAATATAAAAAAATCCAAACTTCAATTATTTATATACCTAAAGCTACTATAGTCTATAGTAATCAAAATACCACAAATACATATAAACCCATTCTATTTAATCCATCTTAGCATGACCCAAGTCCAAATATTAACATAAATAGCCACATGGGTTGTATAGTAAACTCATAAAAATACAAAAGGAAGAAGAAGAATGGAACTAGGTGCTAACTCTCTGTCTTATCTTTATCTGAAATGTCTAGTAAGAGCCACAACCAATCATCCACTAGGAAGCCATAAAGAGAACAAGTAGTCTCCTTTTCTTTAGCACAGTTGATTTCCTCCTTCCCAACTTGAAGATGATGAAGGGAAGTAAACCCTCGAAACTCTATAAAAAATTTCCTCCAAATCATCATTCTCCTTGATTTGGGAAGGGGTGGTTTAGTCCATCCGGGATAAAAAAAAATTCTTCATCAATGAATGACCAACAAAGGTTTATTGAGGAATGGAACTATCCCCCTTTTGATTATATCCTCCCAAAGGTTCCATAAGTTGAGTCTTCCCATTCTTTGCAATTACTAGATTCACAGTATCAATATTCGGGTTTTTAACATAGGAGATGACAATGCCTAGATCACCAACATTACCCTTCATCTTAGAGTTGGGGGCACTAGCTTTAAATTTTAAATTATCTAACACACGTAAAGATATAGGGTTGTACAAAACAAAAATAAGGGTATCCTAACCCTTGTCTTCACTAGTTGTATCCTCATCCTCCAACTTGCCATAATTTCTCCTTGTGAACTTCCTTTTAGGTTTAGGAAAAATTTTCTTCTTAGTATTCTCAGTAATATTTGAGCTAATTGTTTTATCTTAACCAAGAAATATAGAGGGATTCCTTTCTCTTAGACTCTTACAGTCCCAAAGATTTTATTCTTACTCGTAACTCCATCACTATTCACATCCATGACCTCAATCTTTTTAAATTTAATCTACTCAGGGGTGGAGTAGGCACCTTTATCATCTAGGGTATGGCATGAATATGAAGAAGCTTGGGGAGTAGTAGAGTTTTTAAGAGGTGAGGGGTGAGATTTTACACTTGAGGGTTAAAGGCATTATAACATTTATAGAGATGAAAAATAAGAGTGTAGTGATAAATGGTATAGCTTTTATCCTCATCTATTTTCTTATGCACATTCCATACACAATATTCAAAAGAGTATAGCAACAAATAAGAAAAAGATATATTTCCATATTCCTAAAGTGATTGAGGGTGGGAAAATGATAATAGTACATGATCTTAAAACTGTCTTCAAGATTAATGTACCCCATGAGAGTGTAATAGATAATATCCCAATGCTCTAGAAGTTTTTCACAAGGAAAATGACCATGGAAGTGTAATGGGCACCCCTGGATGTCCCAAAAAACTAAACCAAATTGCTGAAAGGAATTATGTCAAACTTCTTAAAACCCCTTATAACTCCGGAAATCAAACGTTTATTTGTTTGTTGTGTTTCATGCATGAAATTGGTATCATACAACATAAACAAGAAAGGAACTACAATAATATGCAAAGTGGAAATGAACTGCTGCTAATAAAATGTTATTTTCAGAATTCATAAAACCAAATACATGGCAGATTTATCAACTCACTAATTACTTCAGCAATATTGTCATAATACTCCAGCCCATGCTTACGAACTTGCTGCTACAATACTTTGTCCTTCAATCATTCCACTACCTTCGTAATACCATTCCCTCAAAGCAGCATAAGCGTCAGACAAGTAGTGAAGAAGATATGAGCAAAACACCAAATCTGCCTGTAGCTGGAAATGCAACTAAACTGCCTGATAATGAAGCCAAAACAAAGAATTCCAAAGGCCAAACCCCAAGGGAATGACGTCTAGAATGTTACAAGAGAGGATAGACATCCTCAAATGCCGAGAACTGAGCTGCAACTCACATACCAATTTCTTCTCATATTCAACCTGCCTAATGAAGCCACAGATGCTTCCTTTTATTCTATTCCCACGGGTCCGCTCAACTCATATGGGCAATGTGGGATAAAAGATGTGTAATATAAAACATATATTAAAATACCCCTTATGTCTCCCTTGGGTACACATCACCATAAAATAAATATTAAAGTAACACTTTAATATTTTACAATTAAATTAGACGTTACTTTAATAAAACTTCAGGCATTAAAATGTATTAGCAATCGAACTCCGAATAATGCGAGTGATAGCTCATCGGAAAGCTCTCACCGAGGAGTATCGAATCCAATCACCAAAATTGACCTGCACTGTGTCCTGCCGACTTACTAAAAATAGTAAGTATGCCTGAAACTGAGTAAATTAACTTCATTTTGGCCCAAACTGGAAATGACTAGGCCAAAACACTCCAAGATCCCATTAAACCCTTCGTTAGCCCTCGGGACCATGTAGAACAAGGCTAACGTACACACACTTGGTCAACTGCTAAAATGGGGACATTACAGTCCACCCCCCTTGAAATTGCTTGTCCTCAAGCAATCTCAGTCCAGCCTGCTGAATAACCTGCTCACTCTCCCATGTAGAATCTTCCTCCGGCAGGTCTTTCCATCTGACCAAATACTCCTTCACTATCCTGCTTCTAAGCTTCCTCTCTCTGGTATCCAGAATAGCCTCAGGTACTAACACAAGCTTCCCCTCCTCATCCAAAGGGGGTAAATCTGCAGAAGGCACTACACTCCGACCAATGGCTTTCTTAAGCCTAGACACATGAAACACATTGTGCACTCGATTGCCTTCTGGAAGCTCAAGCTCATAGGCGACTTTGCCCACTTTGCGAATCACCCTGTATGGACCATAAAATCTAGGTTTCAACTTTTCAGCTCCGCTCTTCTTGAGTGATGACTGTTTATATGGTTGAAGCCTCAAGTAAACCATATCCCCTACCTCGAAGCTGCGCTCTATTCGGTGCTGATCAGCATACAATTTTTGTTGATTCTGGGCCTGTTGTATATTCTCTTTGAGCACTTTCAGGATGTCCTAACTATCCTGCAATAAGTTTTTGGCTTTGGGCACTCTACTGTCCCCCAAAACTAAATCCATGAAGCTAGGTGCTTCATAACCATAGAGTGCCATGAAAGGAGTCATCTTGATGGACATATGATAAGTGGTGTTATAACAATACTCTCCCATATGCAACCATCTGATCCAAGCCTTTTTTTGTGTAGTTACATAGTTCCTCAAATATCCTTCTACACATTTATTCACAATCTCTGTTTGCCCATCTGTTTGCGGATGATAACTAGTGCTAGGTGTAAGATCTGTACCACACAACCTAAACAACTCTTGCCAAAAAACACTCATAAACTTACTATCTCGGTCGCTGACAATGAATCTGGGCAACCCATGTAACCTGAATATCTCTTTAAAGAAAAGCTCTGCCACCTGTGCTGCTGTGTAAGTGGACGGAATAGCAATGAAGTGAGCAAACTTCGTCAAGCGGTCCACCACCACATAGATGCAATCCCTTCCCTGTACTCGTGGTAAACCAGTGATGAAGTCCATCGAAATACTTTCCCATTTCCTATCAGGAATGGGCAAGGGCTGTAATAAACCTACAGGAAATGTGTGTTCTCCCTTATTCTGTTGAAAAACCACACACTCCCTGACATACCTCTAAACATCATCCTTGAGCCCTTTCCATGAAAACTGCTCTCGGATCTGCCTGTAGGTCTTGAAGACCCCCAGATGTCCAGCTGTGGGTGCATCATGAAATGCCTTCAGTATCGCCTCTCTCAAATGTGATGATGGAATCAAATAAACCCTGTCCTGAACTCTGATCAATCCATCTATCACCTCATAGCGATCATCCTGTATGGTACCTAAAATCAATCCAGAAGCCCAAGCATCTCCGACATACTCTGCTATAATCCGATCTCTCCAATCTCCTGAAATCTCTGCCAGAGCACATAAGTGAGGTCTCCGAGATAAGGCATCAGCCACCACATTTTTCTTACCTTTGACAAACTCTATGTCAAAGTCATAAGCCTACAATTTAATCACCCATTTTTGTTGCCGGTCATTAAGATCACGCTGGCTCATGAAGTATTTAATACTGTTGTGATCAGTCTTGATCACAAAATGTCCACCTACCAAATATGATCGAAATTTGGCCAATGCATGCATTATGGCCAACATCTCCCGGTCATACAAAGAATAACTTTTCTCAACTCCTCGGAGCTTCCTACTCTCGAATGCAATGGGATGCTTCTCCTACATCAATACTGCTCCAATCCCATCACCAGATGCATCACAATGAAGCTCAAAAGGCTTCGTGAAATCCGGTAGAGCTAGAACTGGACATGAAGACATTACCTGCTTGAAATGCTCAAAACACCTCTGTG
The DNA here is from genome assembly GCA_028749045.1 of Cupressus sempervirens. Classification (NCBI taxonomy): domain Eukaryota; kingdom Viridiplantae; phylum Streptophyta; class Pinopsida; order Cupressales; family Cupressaceae; genus Cupressus; species Cupressus sempervirens. Next base: position 306,040,539 of record CM053786.1, on the reverse strand, counting down.
CTGCCCCTGTCCACACGAAGGCTCCTTTCCTGGTAAGATCTGTCAAGGGTGTAGCAATCTGTGAGAATCCCTTAACAAACCTCCTATAAAAACCACATAAACCAAAGAATCCCTTAAGCTGTGTAAGGTTTGTGGGAGTAGGCCATTCTACAATAGCTCTAATCTTTTCGGGATCAACCCGAACGCCATCTGCACTAATGATATGCCCCAGGTAAAGGAGCTCAGTCATGCCAAACTCACATTTAGATTCCTTGGCATACAATGACTCTCTCTCCAGAATAGATAACACCTCCTCTAGATGATGTAAGTGCTCCTCCCAGGTCTTACTGAAGACCAAGATGTCATCAAAGAAGATCAAGACAAATCTCCTCAGCTGCTTCCTGAATACCTGGTTCATACAACTTTGAAATGTAGCAGGTGCATTGGTTAGACCAAATGGCATAACCATGAACTCAAAGTGGCCATAGTGACATCAGAAGGCTGTTTTCTCAATGTCCTTTGCTCTCATCCTGATCTGATGGTATCCGGATCGCAAATCAATTTTGGTGAAGAAGCATGACCCATGCAACTCATCAATCAGCTCATCAATCCTAGGAATGGGATACCTGTTTTTAATTGTTTTCTTATTCAGTGCCCTGTAATCGATGCACATGTGCATCGTCCCATCCTTCTTCTTCACCAATACTACTGCTGAAGCAAAAGGGCTCTTACTGGGCCTGATATGCCCCATCTCCAACAAATCCTTAATCGCCTTCTCTATCTCATCCTTGTGTTTCTTAGGATGACGATAGGGAGTAATCATAACTGGTTTGGCTCCCTCCTCGAGCTCAATAACATGTTCCATCCCTCTGTCAGGAGGAACCCCATGAGGAATATCGCTAAATACTTTAGCGTGTCTATCGAGTATCTTCTGGACATCTAGTGGATGACTCTTTTCTTGCGGCTTTGGTGAAGTTGGCATAATGTGGCACTCTGCCGCCCACTCTATGTCATCATGACGAAAAAGTCTCTGCATTCTCCTCAAGGACACTATTCTGCAACCTCCATCTGAAAGCCCTCTAAGTACCACAGTTCTCCCCTCATGCTGGAATCTCATCTCCAATTTCGCTAGATTGAGTGTGAACTCAACTAGTGAAGCCATCCATGTCATGCCGAGGATGACATCATAATCTCCCATGTCCACAACATAGAACTCATCCTCCAACTCGTAGCCATCTCCAAACCTGATGCGAAGATTAGATATCTTCCGAGTGCATAATAACTTATCACCGTTAGCCACCATGACTCTAAACCCATCATGCTCCTCTGTCTGTAACCCTCTCCTGGCTACCAACTGTGCATCTATGAAGTTATGTGTAGCCCCAGTGTCAATAAGAGATATCACTTTCTGCCCCTGGATAGTACCCCTGACCTTAAATGTGATTGCCTTTTGGGCCCCTGTCAAGCGTGCCAACGATCTATCATCCTTAGGAATGTTGCTCTCCTCTATAGTGTTACCCTCATCTGAATCAGAGTGCTGATCCTCCCCTTCTGACTCTGACTCTTCTGCTGAAAAATACTCCATTTGATTTGCCTTAGCCTTGAGAGAACATTTATGAGATAAGTCCCAAGGCTCTCTACAATGGAAGCACAGCTTCTTCTTTTGAAGTTCATTCAAGGTTTCATTGTCTAGTCCTTTTGATCCTTCTTTGGGTTTGCTATACTCTTTCTGAAATGATTTTTTGTCTTTGTCCTTGCGGTAGGAAGAATCTGTTGAATGGTTTTTTCCTTTGTATACCGAAGGGGCTAAATCTCGTGCCTTTTTAGTTGCTTCAGCTAACGTGAGTGGATCATGTCCCTTCACCCAACCTCATAATGGATCAGCAAGACCATCACAAAATAACACCACCAATCTCCTAGGAGAGATATCCGTAACAAGTACAGACAAGCGCTGAAGCTCGGCAATGTAAGCATCCATAGAACCTGACTGTTTTAACTGTGCTAGCTCCTTGAAATGTAACTCGGGATCCTTAGTGTCAAATCTCCCAATCAATGTTTCAGTGAATTCCTCATAGGATGTAATCTGATTATGCCCCAAAGTCACCATGCCATGATGCCACCATTCATGTGCAATGCCATCCAAGTGCATAGCCGCATACTTGATAGCCTCCTCCTCAGGCATAGGATTTAGCTGCAAGTATGTATCTACCTTCTGCACCCAAGCTCATGCAGTCATCTTCCCTGAAGCATCATAATAAGGTAAAGAAAGTTTTCCAACTTTCTTCCTCAGCTCAAAGTTTTGATTCCTCCCTCCTGCTTTAGGCATGTGTCTCATCCTCAAGTCCATATAATCTCTAAGAGAAATATCCGCCTGAAACTCTGGTCCACTAGCCTCCCAGTCCCTCCTGAACTGATCCTGTAACTCGATAATCTGCGGTTCGTTTACTGGATGAACTGGATCTCTGGGTGGAAAAGTGGGTAGAAGAGGTCTCGAGCTCGCAGTCTGTGCTGGGCGTGCAACGTGTCTAAAGTTATCAGCCTCATTCCCATTATTGTCGTGTCCATTATTACCATTAATGTTATTCTCAGGACCATTGTTGTTGCCTTGGCCTTCATGGTTATTGTTTCCCCCGTTGTTATTGTTTTCGTCGTTGTTATTGTTTCTGTTGTTGGCATCACCTGGATTAATATTGACACCCATCTGTCTAGCCATGAGCTGCAACATCATGTCCATTCGCCTATTCTGCTCCTGCTGCATACACTGCCCCTGCTCTAATGTATCCAGTAACTGTCGGAATAGTACCTCCTCCTGATCTGGACCAGCATTTCTGCCTCCGCCTAATCTTGTATTCCTGTCATCTCGATCACCCATATTATTGTCCTGATCACAGAATATCTCCTCTGTGTCTATATGGTTGAATTCAATGTCCCCCTGAACAGATGTACTATACTATTTGCTTTGCAAGTCTAAAATCCTATTTTGTCTTGCTCTGGTATCGCGAAAATTATAAGACCCCTGTCGCATGCTCAAACATAAATGCTTAGCCTGTGTTTTTTACTTACTTTTTCCCTCTATCCGGCTGTCCCAAATTCCCTATAAGACCTCCACAGGATGGCAGGACTTATAGCTCTGATACCACTGTAATGGGCACCCCTGGATGTCCCAAAAAACTAAACCAAATTGCTGAAAGGAATTATGTCAAACTTCTTAAAACCCCTTATAACTCCGAAAATCAAACGTTTATTTGTTTGTTGTGTTTCATGCATGGAATTGGTATCATACAACATAAACAAGAAAGGAACTACAATAATATGCAAAGTGGAAATGAACTGCTGCTAATAAAATATTATTTTCAGAATTCATAAAACCAAATACATGGCAGATTTATCAACTCACTAATTACTTCAGCAATATTGTCATAATACTCCAGCCCATGCTTACGAACTTGCTGCTACAATACTTTGTCCTTCAATCAGTCCACTACCTTCGTAATACCATTCCCTCAAAGCGGCATAAGCGTCGGACAAGTAGTGAAGAAGATATGAGCAAAACACCAAATCTGCCTGTAGCCGGAAATGCAACTAAACTGCCTGATAATGAAGCCAAAACAAAGAATTCCAAAGGCCAAACCCCAAGGGAATGACGTCTAGAATGTTACAAGAGAGGATAGACGTCCTCAAATGCCGAGAACTGAGCTGCAACTCACATACCAATTTCTTCTCATATTCAACCTGCCTAATGAAGCCACAGATGCTTCCTTTTATTCTATTCCCACGGGTCCGCTCAACTCATATGGGCAATGTGGGATAAAAGATGTGTAATATAAAACATATATTAAAATACCCCTTATGTCTCCCTTGGGTACACATCACCATAAAATAAATATTAAAGTAACACTTTAATATTTTACAATTAAATTAGATGTTACTTTAATAAAACTTCAGGCATTAAAATGTATTAGCAATCGAACTCTGAATAATGCGAGTGATAGCTCATCGAAAAGCTCTCACCGAGGAGTATCGAATCCAATCACCAAAATTGACCTGCAATGTGCCCTGCCGACTTACTAAAAATAGTAAGTATGCCTGAAACTGAGTAAATTAACTTCGTTTTGGCCCAAACTGGAAATGACTAGGCCAAAACACTCCAAGATCCCATTAAACCCTTCGTTAGCCCTCGGGACCATGTAGAACAAGGCTAACGCACACACACTTGGTCAACTGCTAAAATGGGGACATTACAGGAAGAATTCAATTTCCTCACCCATTTGAAAGAACTTTCTCAAACATGTTTCGTCCACAACCCTAGTCAGTTTCCTTCAATTGATCCATTCCAAAGTTGTCCCACTACCATTTTCAATGACATTCTCACTGACTTCAAATGAGACACCATTACTAGTACCACATCAATCCTTTCAAGAGTCAATGAATTGAATGAAGAGCCTCTTTTCATGGCCCTCAATTCATTCCCTAGAAAGAATCAATCCCCCTTCATGCAAATATTTTCAAGAAACTTTTTCCTTCTGAATGAATCCTCAATCCTTGGTGGCTCAATATGAGTAGTGTTACTCTCCGTGGATGTGTCCTCGTAGAGCTCAAACACCAAATCTTCACAAGTTTCTGACATACCAACAACTAAGAGACTCAAGAAACTTGAGGAAACTAGAATAAAATCAAGAAGATCACCTTTTCTGAACTGGAAAGTAGTAATTAATATTTTGTAGCTTTCCTTTTGAAATTGCCATGGAGATTTTTTAACTAATAAGGTTGGCTACCAATACTTATTATATATTGTTCAAAAACATTAAAGTATCAATATGACTCATATATTATAATGATGAGGATAATTCATACAAAATATTTATAATGTGTATTATGAGTATATTTATTTTATATGCCTTTACAGTTTAATGTTTTACATTAATATAAAAAAATTCACATGTTCATGCTGATATGTTTTCCATTGCAACAAAATCTTGAGCTATCAATGAATGTCACAACCACAAGACTTACCCATATCTACGACAGACAGTTAAGCCATATCTCGAACCTTGGAGGAGGCACTGGCCATTAGGTGAACAATCTCCCCCTCAACACCGACTAAGGATTCCACACCAACGGAACGAAGAAAACCTCCTAAGATTCAAACCCATGACCCAAGGCTCTGATACCAATAGTTTATAAGTTTTTTGTTGCAGCAAAAACTCCATCTATCAACAAACGTCACAGACACTAGACTTACCAGATCCACGAGAGGCTATTAATCCATGCCCCAAACCTCGAAGGAGCTAACCACCAAGTCAACTGTTCGTTAGTGTATGCATTTTTTTTCAAATTTTAATAAAGATTATTTCATTTCACCATAGGTTAATGTACTTTATATTAGCATGAAATCAATAGAAATACAAAATTTTATATAAACAAGTTGAGTCTTGTGGTATATTTTAAGCTTTATTAAAAATCTACTGACAATAACTTCATTGTGTGATCGTTTTGAGTCTTCAAATTGTTTAAATTGTCATATTGTTATTAGGATTTTGACTATGTAGCTCTTGAGTAAAACACATTTAACCATGCTTTATTAGAAGTTCATAAGAACACATCTCTTATGAGAATGAATAGCACAATCAATAATTATTAATTATTTCATTTAGACAATGCTCAAAAAGTTTAGATGATGTCCCATAAATTCAAAAGATGTTCAAATAATTGAATATGAAAAGTATGATGCCCATGATACTATCAAGTATTGAAGATGAAAATTAAAATGAAATATGCATATTACATAACAATGCAAAGATATATAAGATTATAATCATGAATTTTTTTTTCTAATAATTTTTTTTGACTTCTACAGAAAAATATTATGGAAATTCAGTTTTTAAATTCTATAATGAAGATGTTTATCTATATGTCAGTGTAGATAATTAGATGTCAATTTTCTTTAACGACTCCCCCGCATATTCTCTAATAACATCAACAGTAATTCTTCGTCTTATTTGGAAAACTAAAGACATATCTGCACATTTTTATTATCACCCTTACTACTAAGTTGTAAATTTCTGAACAGCAACTACAATAAGTTTTGTTACTTACTGAACAGGTGTGTTTTGTTTCTTAGACGAGGTAGGCTAAGACACAAAATTACGTTTATTTCAAGACACAATATCACGTTTATTTCTTATTAAAATTCCATTAACGTATTCACAGAATAGGATTATACGATAACGATGATTTGTGGGAAGCTGTCATCTGTGATGTTACATCGAATAATAACTTTCTCGGCAATCTCGAAGATTTCAGATATAGAAATGTACGTACCAATTTCGAGCGAGCGAAAAACTCAGACAACCGATTTGGGTTTGATACAATATTAATGAACGTAGCGCCCGAGCGAGTTTAGCACATTTCATTGTGTCTCCCGTCGATTAAACAGAAATCATAAAAAATGAATGTTGCGCCCGACGAATCGCCAATTTTATCTGTATCGGACTATCTACTTGAAAACCCTAATGAGGAGGAGCATGTGCTTCCTCTGTTCGACTGTCAGGATTATGAGGCAAGTGATCAAGATTTGATTGGTCAGTTTAAGAAACTTCCTGCAATACCCAATATCACCACTAATCATAAATTTTCTGCACCCGTAGAGGACAGACATGCGAAGGGCTTGTCATCTGAGGAAATCATTAAAGCGGCGGGCGTTCAGTACATGCATGTGAATTCTGAGGAGGGCTTTAATCTGCAAAACTCTTTCGCTGTTCCTGCCCTGTCCAGGGAAGAGCAGAGTGGAATTGAATTGGCTCATCTTCTTCTGTCCTCGGCAGAGATGGTGAGCGACCAGAGATATGAAGAAGCCTCCAGGCTGCTGAAACAGTGCAAGAATTTCACTTCGCAGCTGGGAAACCCTGTAGAGAGGCTCTGTTATCACTTTTCCGAAGCCCTCCAAGAGAGAATCGAACGCCACACTAGCAGTAAGCCAAATAAGGGGAAACAAATAACTCCCGATTTCACCAACAACTACAAGAATGATTTCACTGAGAACTGCAGTAATGATAATGCAAGAGCTGAGTTTCTTTCTATACTTGGTGTCTGCATTACTGTGCTTCCCTTTTTCAAAGTGCTACAATTCACAGCCGTCCAAGCAATCATTGATGCTGTGAGGCATGGTAAAATAATTCATCTAATTGATTTGGGAATTCGAACAGGGTGTCAATGGACAGCATTGATTCAGTCCCTCTCTGTAAGATCTTCTTCTTCTGCAGTTAAGCATCTCAAGATCACGGCTGTTAGTGTGAACCGTGATGACCTAGAAGACAGCGGAAGAAGGCTTACGGAGTTTGCCAAATCTCTGTCCATCCCCTTTTCGTACTGCCCAATAAATATCTCAAAGCTGGAGGACATTAATGAAGGTTTATTCAATGTGAAACCACGCGAGTTCGTGGCCGTGAATGTTCCAACTGTTTTCAGAACTTTGCTTTATGACCCTACTCTTCTTGGAAATACTGTTGCTGTGATCAGGAAGCTAAATCCCCAAGTTATGGTGATTTCGGAGATCGAAGGTCAGCACAATTCCCCCGTTTTTTCTGACCGGTTCACTGAAGCACTCTTGTATTACACCGCTTACTTTGATTGTTTGGAGACCGTGCTGCCGGACAGAAATGATGTAAGAAGGGCCAAGTATGAAGCACTCTGTTGTGGGAGTCAATTGAGAAACATTATAGCCTGCGAGGGGGAGGACAGAAGAGTGAGACATGTTAAAATGGATATGTGGAGGTCTTTTTTAACACGGGCGGGATTTAGAGAAAAGAAGTTCAGCTATCAGGCTTGGTATCAGGCAAGACTATTGCTCCAGCAGTATGTTAATGGAGAACGTTTTACTATTGACCAGGATGGATGTGCTATGACTCTAGGGTGGAATGGAAGGCCGTTGCACTCACTCTCGGCATGGGCTTGTAAGAGAACGTTATAAGGTTTAGAAACCTGTCAATGACGCCTTCTTTCTTGTTTATCCCAATGATTGTACCTATCTTTGTCATTTACACCATAAATAAAACGAAATATAGTAGATAACGTTGAACGGTATAGATAACTGTTATAATTGTCATTTTTTATTATATCGTTACCATGTTTACAGAATACATGATTTCGTCAACTTTTCTTTTTAGGCTTCATGGGTCTATTATCATTGCCTCGTTTTAGCTGCATCCAAGTTTCACATTTAGTTCCCAATTTATGTAGATAAGGGAACATAGAAATATACAGAAAACCCAAGTGGATTTCTTCAATATAATTTTATCAATTCTAAATGCAGTTTTGACAGTATTTAGATAGTCTTAAAATGCTAGATGTTTGTGGAGAAAATGATAGTGTCATGCACTTCATAAGTTCCACTATGCAAGAAATAGGAAATAATAGATTGTTTGTTTTAAATAAGATGGATTCAGAGTTTCAACCTGAGGAGTTTGCAAACTTGACTCAAGTTGAGGAAGTGCTAATTGGTCGTGTCAATCCTACACTTCAAGTATCACATGCTTCTAGTGGTCAATACAAATATAAAGGACACACAACAAGTTTCCCACAAAATATAGAACAGGTTTCCAATATATTGCCACATACAATAGATAATTTGCTAATTATTATTATTTGACGGAGAGATCAACATGGGACACACTATAACTTTTCTATGAATAGGGATTGTGTCTGTAGAGCACTTAAATACAAACTAGAGAATGACAAATTTTTCTTTGATGTTTGAATTTATAAAAATATTATCAATGTTCTTCCTAGAAATACAAATGAAAATATTTTTGGCAGATAAAAGATAATCAATATGGAATTTAACACATATGCAAAAGAAGTTGTTTTTGTGGAGTGTAAATGTGGAGATAGATATAGGAGATGTAATAGAAAACACAATAACAATTCCTTCAAGGCCGCCTAATGCACAAAAGGAAATGCAATTTATTTGTGTATGGGTTAATAATCCTAAGGCAAACCCAAATGATCGAATCTATGATTGGCTAGAACCACGACTGAGGTGGAGCATCTCCTTGAATTTATGAAGCATCTATTGCAATATAGGGATCATCATTTTGGTACACATCCTAGATTTAGATATTTCATGATTACCACGATCACAAGGCATTGTGCACATAATTCATACCCAGTGTTTGTGAAACATATCTTCAAAGATATGCCAGTTATCATCAATTAGTCATGACAACATATGGAAAATACACCTTAGTCTAGTTTTGCAGATAAATTGATGAGATTTGTGATAACTCTAAGGGGAACAAGGTCATATTGGGCAAAATCCTGTGTAGGATTGAGATATTTGCTTCATCAAATTGGTCCTCCTACAATATTCTTCATATTGAGTGCAACAAATATGTAATAGCCTCATTTAAATGTACTTATGCTAGGAACAATGCGAACTAATCCATGACAAGCTCATGATTGAAAGAGAAAAAATGTTATTGATTATTCTCACATAGTGGTACAATGTACAACCTTAAGACACTCAATGTTCAGAAAAGACATTTTAGAAAAGGGAATGAATGTCAAGGATTTTTGTGTAGATATGAATGGTAGCATAGGGGGTCCTCACATGTGCATAGATTCATATAGATATAAGGGATAACCAATACGGAAAATAAATGATTAGTAAAATCAGGAGGAGTGCAAACGTGTTGAAAGATATTTTCATTCTATTGTTTATACATTGAATCCTTGAGAAGATTCTCATCGATGGAATATATAGGCATGCTTATAAATATTTAGATATTATAATCTAATATACTTAGTCTACTTATTTTCAATTGCACACATTCCTAAAATTAAGATAACATCCATGTCTCAAAAACACAAGATGACTTGAAGAGGCAAATCTGGACCATGATTATGATGAGATCTTGAATTGTGTAAAGCAACAAATAGTTTGTAAGGAGGGTGTGTGTTTGAAAAAATAGAGGGCGAAAGATTGTTTCCTAGGTAATCATTTCATTACAAGGATTATTTAAGTCTAAATTATATTATGTAAAAAAGTGCCAGAACTAATTATATAACTTTCTTATATTGATTCTACATATAATTCTCCTTGGCCATTTAACCTGGGGGGTTCAAAATTTAATGAGGATTTTCAAATAAGTGAAAAGAAATTTGAACCAGTGAGAATTAATCACTGATTTAACTTACATAATTGCTACTTGCTACAGTTATGGAGATCGAATATACATTGGCAACCTATTCTTTCCTAACATATTGTACTAAATGCATTGTCAAGTATGCAGAAAAGGCAGAGAAAAGCTCATAAACATACAACAAAATGTTGACATGCCTATCCAATATGGAAGGCCCAGATGATTAAGCCATAGAAGCATATAGGAACTCCTAACTAAGACAATTATAGAAAGAGATATTGGCACTTAGGAAAAATGACATATGTTATTAGAGCTTTCATTGGTAGAATGCACTAGAATTTTTGTCAACCTAAATGTCTCATGTGAGGTATTTAAACCTATAACTATAAATAATGAAAGCAGTAATCATGAAGAGAATAATGAAGGGATAAAAATCATTCATTGATGGGTGCAAAAAAAGGCCACTATGTATGATAGTTTTTACATTAATTGGTGTAGCAAGATCATGGATATATAATCCTAAAAGAAAAAGAGTCAACAAGTGGAAGTGAAAGAAAAAGGAAACAATTGTTAGAGTGTTTCTGAGATCTGTATCTATTCCATCGCATGATTTAGGCAAATGAGCTCACTTATTTTTGTTAGAGTTGTTTCTCTATAATTCATTCCATGATATAGGATGAGATATTGGTAATGATGATGAATCCATCATAAAAAAGTAAGAGACGCTTAATTAAAATCCTTGGTATGTTGAACATGCAATGGCTATAGAAAATCTTGAAAGCCCAAGTGATTCTAAAATTGAAGAAAATGAAAATGTTCAAAATAATTTTACAACACATGAATGGGAGATTATATATAGATTTCCTCATGATCAAAATATAGATTGTTTAGAAATAGAAATTTTGGGGAGAAGAGACATGGTAAAATAAGCAATTGATCTACTGATTATAAGGGAGAAGAGTACACTACTATACAAATTATAATGAAGAATCATGGTTGCCAGATATATGATGAAATTCCCCAATTAATCAACTACATGACCCTTGATGAGAAACAACTAAATGAAGTTGACATAATTATGACACACTACCATCAAAATCAAAACACAAAGCCATTTCTCATGATAATTCAAGGAATGATAGGAACTGAAATACTGTATCTAATTGGTGCCATTAGTCTATCTCTTGAGAATGCAACAATGCCCTCCTGGTATAGCCTTCTACTTCTTGCACCAACATGAACCACACCATTCAATATAGGAGCTTACGTAATTCATTCAAATTTGAAAATACCAATACAAAATTATTCTCAACTAGAAGGCAAGAGACCCACAACTTTCATGAAGAAATGACACATATCAAATACATCTTGATTGATGTGATAGGTTTCATTGGTCAAGACATGTTGGAAAACAAATCTTCATGACTCCGACAAACATTCCCCCAAACTATAGGTACAAGCTTTAGAGGTAAATTTTCTCACTTTTCCTCATGAACAATTAAACTATGTTCAAAATATACACTAATAATTTATTGAAATACAACTATAAAATATTGTTTATGAAATAAGTATTTTTCATTCTTATATTTGAAGTGTATCTATTATTTTGGTAGGAGATTTGGGTTATCTTCCCACTATCAATGAAAGACCAACATATGACAGTAATAGAAGAGAAAAGTTACTATGAAAGGAATTCAATACTATTGTTATTCTAGGTAATATATTCAAACAAGATGGGGAAAATGTTAATCAAAAAATATTTCATCTACTTTTGATGAATGTATGATATGCAAACCCACAAGTAGATTATTGGAGGTGGCTAATAATGAGAAACCTTATAAACATAGATGGTGCAACAAACTCTATGTTTGAAAATGTTGTCCATTTGTTCTCAACAAATAAAAATGGTCACAGTCATAACAAAAAATTCTACATTCATTGAAGGATCTTGTCATTGGTAGTGTTGTAACAAAAGGTGGAAATCATATTGCATTAGAAGATTATTCAAATAATGATCTTTATTTGGAGTTGTTAATCTTTAAGGATTCAAGGATCATGGTAACCTCAAATCTATCGGTACAAGATGGTCTTGTAAATGGATCTTTGGGGTACATTCAAAAAATAGCATACAAGCAAGGTAGTACTCTACCTAGACAACCAACATATGCAATAGTTGAGTTTGATAAGTATTCTAGACTTCCATTTGAAGCTCATCATCCAAAAAAAAAATTGAATAACTCCAATAATGTAAGGTAGAACACTTCAATTTCCTTTAAGATTTGCATGGGCAATGGCTATTCATAAATCTCAGGGTTTGACTCTGTTGTGAAGTTTTCACACCATCGCCCCAAAATGTTTGGGGACCCCCTTTTTTCTAATCACCTTGGAAAATTTTTGGATTAGCCAATAATTTTGAGTTTTGAAAATTTTGAGCCTTGGACACCTTTAGGGCTAGTGGGGAGAAGGTTAGATTTATTTTCACCCGATTTCAACTTGATTTTCTAGAGCCACCAATTTAATCCTTGAGCTGAACAAATTTTAAAGAGCAACACTTGGTAGGATAAAATTGTAAATCTTTTACTTAGACATTTTTCTTTTGAAAATTTGGATATAATAATGTAAATTTGGATAATTTTCAAAAATGAAAATTTTGTTAAATTTGGTCTTTTGGAAAATCTTGACTATTTTTGGTGCAAAAGATAAATTTTTGTGATGGTGAAATAAAACTGCAAAAATCAATTTTTGGCTTTAGAAGAAATTTTATTTTATTTTTGTCAAAAATAAAATAAAAATAAATAAATAAATAAATTTATTGGCATAGCAAAATTGATTTGGGTAAGAAATTGATAAAAATTGATTTTAATAGATTAAAATTGCCTTGATAACTTTTTGCCTTTAATGAAATTGGTAATTTAATATTGAAAAATGGCTTTTGGTTAGCCAAAATCCTATTTTATGACATATTAATTACTAAATCCTCATTAAATGGAAATATTTAACATCTCCAAGGCACCATTTAATTTCTTTTTGCAATTTAGAACTAATTGGCAATTTTAAAAGTTAATTTTCATCGTGGCAAAATTAATTTTGGTTAAGAATTTAATTGTGGGCCACAATTTTGCATTATTTATTTGTTTTTCTTTCTCCCATGGTCCAAGAAGAAAGTTGGGTATAAGAGAAGGCCTCTCTCTCATTTCTTTCTCACTTCTCAGTTCTCCTTCTCAAGGTGTTGGTGATTTTGCAAGAGTACATCTGCACTTTTCTCGCTTGGCGAATTTTGTGGAGGGAAAAATTTGTGGGAGCCAAAATCTGTGGAAGATAAAATTCTAATTTTTAAAAGAGACTGCAATTTTTTTCCCTAGGTTGGGTAATTTTATTTGGAGGTGAATTGCACGATAAATTTCTAATTTTCAAAGGGATTTGAACTTCTTGAAAGTAATATCCTAGGTTCCAAAAAGTTGCTATAAGTTTCTTGGCTAAGGTGACTTTTCATCATCTAGAGTTGCAAGGAGTGCTTAAGCTGACATCCATCTTTCATTCTGGTCTAAGGATTTCTCCACTTGGTTCTTCTTGCCTTTTGGTCCACCACTCTACCATCCCATAATAGGGCAACGAGCATGGAGGATGATAGTGCAAGTAAGAATCGCAATTGGGTGGACACTAAGAAAGACAAAGAGGATATGACACCCAAAAATTCCTTCTTCTCGAAAATGAAGTAAATAACTGACACCAATATCTGTATAGTGGACATGATACAGATGAGCGACAGACTAAAGGAAGGACAATCCCCATTGGCAAAGAAGATGTCAACGAGATAGATTTTGGATTGAAGTTGGATGAGTTGGGAAAGGTTGCTATCAAGAAAAAGCATTTGGGCACCCTTTCCTCTCTCAGTGCTTTTATTGTATTTGCAAAAGAATATGAGAAGGATCACAAAAAAATACTACAAGAAGTGAACAACGTGGCAATGATAGTGGAACTCAAGGCGAAGCACACACCTTGTCCTCCTATGGAAGAAGTTAATCAAAGGCTAGCTAAGTTCATTGCCTTAGCTAAGAAGATGAAAGAAAAGGGAAGATTTATATTAGAATATCATTTGATGTAAGCCCAAGTGGAAAATTTCCCTTTCTTCTAGAATAGGACAAGTGTCTATTTATGATTGGCCACCATTTTGGTGCTTTCTCATTGGTTGCCACTTTTTGCACTTTTTTCATTGGTCCATTGATGAGGTGGTGGCTTCTTATTGGCCGATGGGGTGGCAACCCTAATTAGGGTTTTGAGGATCCAATCTAGATCATTGATCTTGTTTTGATCTCCATCATTCGTTGTATTTTTTGCCACTATAAAAGGCCATTTTCTCTCATTTGTAAAGGGGTAGGAGAAATTGTTGTGAAGATAATACCAAAATTCTCTCTTTTTCATTGTTGCGATTGGCATGTTGATCAATAACATTGGGTGTTATTGCATGTTTTCTACTTCCACTTAGTTAGATTTTCTTTCAAGTTGTTAAAGTTGGTTTCATTTCAAGTTTCTAAGTAGGATTGAAGTAGATGGATAGTTGTATGATAGCATTGGTAAATGTTTGGTAGGGATCAATACTAGACCACTAGCATCCTAGCGACTAGTTGGGAAGCTTTTTGAGGTAAGCTAGTTTATCATTCCTTTGAATCATTGCACCTATGGAAGTAAGGCCGCTGGTTAGCTCTCATTAGGTTCGATCCCTGTCCATTTGCTAACCTTTCATTCATAGGAGTAGGAGTAGATTAGTAAATAGCTGGGTAGTCGAAGCTTAGAGAAGCAAGTTAGAAGAGTAAGTTAAGTATTAGAACACATCCATTCACCTTCCACAACCATCGCTTTCCCATCAACATCATCACTGGCAGACACATCCTCCATCACCACCATTATCAACATTATCTGCCTCCGCACATTTCACAAACTGAGTCACCATCACCTTCATTCCACCAAATTCCAAGTCATCCTTGAATGAATAGCGTAAGGCCGCCTACGTGATTACCAACAAATCACATCAATAAAACTGAGCAAGTATCAAATAGTGTAAGGAACATTGGAGCTATTGCTTATGTCTTCATGAGTAATAACTTTTCGAGAGCGGAGTTGTATGTTTGATATCCCATATTGAATATTCAAATCCTAATATGTTATGTAAGTGATACAAAACTTGCATCAACATTATCTGGTGCTAGAAGGAGGGCTGAATGATTTTCATTTTTAGATAAACTTGGAAATTGAAGTAGAGATTGAGGATTGAGCTTTCAAAGTTAGATTTGAGATGAGAGGTCTCTTTTAAATCGAAAAAAAAAAAAAAAAAAAAAAAATCAAAAAATTCAAAAATTTCAAAAGGGAAGAAGAAAGGCTTCTCAATGGATAGGCAAGTGGACATTCTACCCATTTGGTTTGATTTGAACAAAAGGTTACATCCATGGAATTTGTCTCAACTTGCACCATTAGGGAGGTGTAGGATAAATGGTACTATAGATCATGAGGAGTTGGATTGTTTGGTGTTTCTCTTGAGAGTGGACTTGGAATTAATAGGAAAATTTCTTTTCTCACAAATACATGAGCCTATGGTCTTTGTCAATTTAAAAGAAGATTTTCTTGTTTTCAAGGAAAATATCAATAGGGAACCAAAAAACACATATGGAAGAAGATCTTGCTGCGTGATACACTGTTACTCTTATTTAGAGTCTACTTGCCCATCTTGCCAAGACACCATTGACTTGGTCAAGTTTCAATTGGGTTGGTATGAGGAAATATTAGTAGAAGGTGGTAAGAATTTCTTTCAACTTCCAAGTTGGACCCCAAAGAATGAAGAGGGTGAGATATATCAAGATGATGTGGTTGATTCTAATGTTCAAGATAAACTTGTGGATGAACCTTCACACATTATATCACAAGGTGGAGAGGTTGACAAGAAAGTTGAGAAAACAATTGAATTTATCCAAGAGAGAGAGGAGATGGTATGTAAAGGAAAAGATTCCACTGAGATCCTAATTGAGTCAAATCTAGATGCTTCATCTGATGAGGGTGAAGGCATGTTCAAGAGCTTCAAGAACTTTGTAACTAGAACTATACAACAAGGAATGGAGTCGGGTAACTGAATATCAGTAGAGAACTTATTATTACCTAATTGGTGCAGAATTCACAATGCATTCCACTCAGAGTTATCTTGCTCCTTGTGTATAGTGGCCTTATAAAAAATAGAAAAGAGAATCTCAGGGGCTCTAAAATGAGAAGATCAACATGGTAGATAGAAGGTTGAGATTCAACAAGTCGATGAAGCAAAAAATCAACATGTAAAGACACACAAAGAACTACAAATGGAACATCAAAAGGTGGACAAAAAGGAAATATTTGGTGAGAATTCATGCATAATTCAAGAGGTGACTCTTCAGGATGGGTTGTAAGAAGTTTCAAATATCCTTGAAGAGGAAGATAATCAAGTGGGAAAGTTGAACAAGGAATTACAAGATATCACAAGAGAGTTCAACTATGAGGAAAGTATTGATAAGCCAATGCAAGGTGCTATCTCCACCACATTCTTTGGGGGAATGCTTGAAGATCCTATAGAAGAAATAAAAAAAGGAGTCATTTCCCAAAGCCTTTCGAGGTGATCACTTTGTTGCAAGTGGCATGATGCACCATCAACTTTGACCTCAAGAACTTTTGCTACTTGAAAGGGAAGTTGATGAACAATTCACAAAGACATATGATGCTTCTCCTATCAGTCTTGAAGGTGCTATGTTTGGTGAGAGTCTACATAAAGAATGGAAAGATGTTCCTAAAGAGAGTTCAAAGGGAAATTATATGCTAGATGATGAAGCTCCTATTGACGAGGATATGCAAGGATTGTTAAGTGGTGATCAAGTTGCCCCCATGGAAGAGGAAAATAAAGAACAATTTGGGTTGATGCTATAGTTGGATATTGTGTTTGAGCAACTTGGAGAGGTGTTTGATGAGGAAAATATCAAGGATTCCTTGATTTTTGAGGATACTGTTGGTGTTTTAAAAGGTACTAAAACTACTAAGCGACAGAAAGCTTAATAACAGAATGACAGTACATACACAATCTAAATACTAGCCTATTCTTATCAACAATTGCATATGTAAGGTATTTGGACCCAACTTCAACAAAACCACAAATGGTTTTCTACTCTTTTGGCTCTGCACAACCAGGGTGGGTATACCCAGGGATGGTCTAAATATGAAACTACTGTATGAGGATTATTCTTAGTTTCATTCTGATTCTCATTTCAAAATCCTCAAATATATACATAATTCTTACTAACTTTCCAAAACACATCCCATAAAAAGATATGGCCAAGAAATCTTCTATAGATCTGCAGACAAATTTAACAACAATGGCTAACTGAAGCTAAAAAGATTTCATGCAGACAAGTGCTGGCCAACTTTGAAGATCTACAGGAAATAAACGTAAAATTTGATTTGATGATGTATTTGAACAACCATTTGTAAGATACTTCTCTTTCAGCTGAAATAACTTGATCAGTGCCTAATCCATTGGGGTTTCATAGTCTATAGCAAAATCTAAGATCTAATTTGTTGCCTTACAACAAATTGTAAAAGCAATTCTTATCAGAATTTATCATTCAAAATCCTTTTCAATACTTAAGGAATCTTATCACATTCATCAAAGCTTTTACTTAATCCATTGAATTAACGGCAATGATAGATGGATATACAACCTAACTAGATTACCTTCAATTGCACAGGCTTTTACTCATACAACATCAAGATAGCTAAGTATTGAGCAGGACACAAAATTCAGAAAGAACTGATATGGGGACAGTTCATAGTTTGTATTCATTTCCTTTGAAAATGGTACATCTTTTACAATAAACTTAGAATAGCCTTAAAAAAAAAAAATAGTTCATTCTATCTTCAAGTATTTTCAAAAAATTTGACAGAGAAACACATTACAAACTTGCCTTCAAAATTTGGACCAAAAACTAGACTAAGCACAATACTTAGAAGAAAAAGAATTCAAACCCTTCTTTAGCCTTGGGATCTCACTTAAATAGTGTGAGATGCAACAAGCTTCAGGCTAAACAAATGGCAGGTGTCCTTCTAAAGACAGGAACAAAATAACAGAAAGGCTAATTACAACAAACATTTCTTGGTGGGTCTCTTTCTATTATGCTTCTTATTTGTTGAGATACAAATAAAAAATGATCTGATCTTACAATCAATCTTCATCCTCGGAATATGTAGCTATGAGGTTTGAAAGTGATGTGTTGTCTTCAGTTACCTGTAAATTTACTTCAACCTGGGGAGTCTCTGTGTCCTCAGTATTAACTTCGGGGGTGATTGTTACTTTTTCACCTTCTTCCTCATCATCTTCTGATATTTGTTCTAGAAACTGATTTTTCCATTTATTAAAAGCATCATCATCTGGCCAATCAAAGCTCAGAACTTCTCTTTGTATCATTATTAAGAAATTTTCTTTTTCTTCTAAAACATCAAATTCTTTCCCCTTATCAGTATAAAATAACTGTACTTTTACTAGTTCCTCATTAGTCTTAGCCCAGAACCAGTGGCCAGTCTCACTCATGATGTTTATCATTCTTTCATTTAATAGTTCATCCATCTCCCTTTTCCACTTTTCTTTTTCTTTTAGCATATCCACAGATTCTAAAGCACAAGGAAAAAGTGTGAAATTTTCAGCGATATATTGGGAAAAGTAGAGTGTTAATCTTCTCTATAAAGAATCCCTTTCATCATCAAAATTCTCTAGCTTATTTAATAAATCAAAAATCTTCTCAACTTGATGATAGGGCATTTAAACTGCAGATATACATATGATTGTAATATCATTATTTCTGTCCCTCCATTTCTGTGCAAGAAGAGTCAGCTTATCCTTATCCCTGTTCAATTCATCCATGAGGGCTGCAATTCTGGCCAACTGATTAATGAATTTTGACCATTTTATTTTATCCCTCAAATATATTATACCTAAACTAACATACTAACTAATGCTAAATCTAAAACTAACTTAAAATTTAAACTAACCACTTTAATTTAAAAATTGAACTAAACAATATCACTAACCTGCTAACTACCTACACTAACTCCTAACACTTAAAACTTAATCTTTTAACCTTCCTAACAACTACTCCCTACCCCCATCTCCACGTGGCATAGTAGAGGGCTAACGTTATACTAATATTAATTTTAACATCATACTTAATCCATAATCAAAGCTAAACATATCATTTTTAAACTCTAGTTCAATCACAAATCAAATAGCACATTCAATTTACACTAAATCACAAATAAGATTGCAACTAAATTATATTGTGATATACATAAATACTAACTAATTTAAAGTTTAAACTATATTACATTTAACATTAAACCAACTTTATTTATAATTAACTTATTTAAAACATACTAACTATAATTAACTAAATGTAACATAAGACAACTATCATATACTAAACTTTACTTAAACTAAACTATTCTAACTAACCTATATTAACCCTAACACTTGTTCGATATCATTGAACTAACATGCTAACTGAAGACATCTTCGATATGATTACATAATCTTGTTTAACTTCCATAATTACGATTGATATACCACTTACCTATAATGAAACTAATTATTTAACCTCCTTTTGTTAACTTGATAACTTAAACGTCATTACGATTCTTAATCATTTTGACATTAAGTGGTTCCAAAACTTTTGATGATCAATAAGATTTAACTATTCAACTAAGCTAGTTGTGTTTATAACTTAATTAACATACCTAACACAAATTAAACTACCTACATTTTAAATTAGACATTACCTCCAACATTCTTATAACAACCCAAAATTATTAATTCGACATTTGCAATAGAAATTAATGATTAGAAACAATCAAATAAATCTACCAGTTATTCTAGACTTTATTACAAAAATAGTATAATTAAATCCTCGTGATTAATGCCATTATTAAAATCAATCTAACAAGCTCCTAATTTAAATAAACTGATCAATAAAACATTTAAAAAAAATTATTCTAGTTGTAATATACTAATTTCAATTAAAAAGCTTTTAACTAAGAACTAATTAAAACCTAAACTATATTTCATTTAATATTCATTGATACTTAAACTAACTAATTAAATCAAAAACTAAACAAAACACAAAAATTATAACTTAATCTAACTACTTACAACATGAGTTTAAACTAATACTAATAAAGAACATATATAAATTTTAAACAAGAAGCTTTTACTATATTACTAATAATAATAAAAATCAAACCAAAACTATAACAACTAACTAATAAACAAATGACAAAGTACAAACTAACATACAGTATAATACAAAACTATACCTAGCTGAAAAACCATCTAATTCATAATAAAACATATGCTAAAACTTAAACTAATTTAGAAACGAAACTAAATAATAAATAACAATTTTACAAAAATTTACACTATTAACCAAAGACAAAACAAAATAGTCTAACATCTAACTAATATAAAATCTAAAAATAAACTCTATAACTAAATTAATTAACAAAAAACAAACCAAAATAACATGTACCTAAACTAACATACTAACTAATGCTAAATCTAAAACTAACTTAAAATTTAAACTAACCACTTTAATTTAAAAACTGAACTAAACAATATCACTAACCTGCTAACTACCTACACTAACTCCTAACACTTAAAACTTAATCTTTTAACCTTCCTAACAACTACTCCCTACCCCCATCTCCACGTGGCATAGCACGTATCCCCTCATGGGTGCATTCCCAAGCGCTCCCCACAAGCATGTGCGCTCCACGTGCACTGGCCGCGGGTACTGCGCTCTGCCCAAGGCGTCCCATGCGTAGACCCTCCCTCTAGCAGGCGGCGATAAGGACATGGGTGGAGAAGGTTTTAAATGATTTGACCTCCATCCAAAACGGATGCCAGACCTGGGACTGCGAAAATTTAAGGAGGGATGAGTATTTAAAATACTCAAAACCAAAAGCAACTTGGCTCAAAGGCCCCTACGAAACCCTAGGAAGGTACGTGGGTCAATCACCCATAAAACTCATTGACTTAGTTTATAAGTCTACCAAAAACTGACGCCAAGGAAGTGATTGGGTGGGTGGTAAATGCAAGTTATAACATAAAGTTTTATGGGTGAGAAAGCCATAACAAATACATTATAATATTTTGATTTTCAAGCTATTCATTTGTATTTCTTTCTTATACAATATAAAATTGGGGTTTATTTACAACTCAAGGCATAAAGGAGGGAATATTCTCTGTCACCAAGAGGGGAATTAAAAATTTCTCCCATACATTTTCCAGTGAGCAAATTTGCTCCTGGAAGTGTCTATTTTTTTTTTTGAAACAAATTATTATGAACCAAGATGCATATGTTTGAGATAAAGATTTCAATATTAAACTAGGTTTCAAGGTGATCCATAGTTTCATTAATCTATTAAGCTATCATGTTAATGCAAGAGTATGCATGAGGAAATCCCTTAGCCTTTAAATTTGAATTGCATGTTCCATGCATAAATATCCAGTGCATACTATGAGTTCTAAATTTCCTTCAATTTGAATACAAAGAAATATAACTACTTAATTCCATTGATACCATATGAGAATGGAGAATTTGATGCAAGGTAAGATATCATGTGCATGATTTACAAAGGTGGTGAATAATTCTATTACAACTTGTGTGAATCCATTTGTGAATTTTGACAAGAATTGATATATACCGAGGAAACCATATTGTTGAATTTGTGTTGATTACATCATAATTCTTATGCAACAATCTATTAGACTTTATCATATCCAATGCTATTTCTTTCATTACCACAATTGAAGTTTGAATGATCATTAATTGAGAACATTTATCCATCAACTATTTCTTCACAATATAAGTCAAATTATGAAATCACAAAGAACATTGCAAGGAACTCCCATAATCTTTTTTTTTCTATTATGCAACCTGGTTCAAGACTCCATCGGGAAAGAACCAGTAAGAAAACCCGATTTCATTGCCAACCATTCACAATATAAATTTACATATAATTACATCAATTCACAATACAAGGATGATTTCTTCAAGCTTCTTCACAATACTTTATCCCTTCAACCTCAATTCTTCATGGTACCACAAGGGGAAACAAGGCTGACCCAAGGCAATTCAACACAATCAGAAAGACACAATTCAACATACACCCATCTGGTTTAACCCACTAGATCCATCCATAGGATCTTATTAGGGGGGGGAGGTGGATTTTCCCAATGGGAGATGTCAATCACCATACCTTAACATAACCCTTTCGGGGTTAAAACTTAGGAACTTTCTTTGTTCCTCAAATGCCCTTTTGGGGCCAATTCAATAAGAATTTTCTTTCCTTTCCATACTTAAGATTTAACAATATCAACAAGGTATGTGATGACCAGTAGGGGCCCATACACCCTACCCTTCTTTCCCTCCTCTCACCATGAAAGGAGACTCTACACCATTGAGGTCCAACTAAAGCCCTACCCCCACATGGCCAGTTCTTCCCTATCCAATGGTGAGTAATGCCAAATACAACCCCATGAAAACCCCTCAATACAATACGTCAAGATGAACAAGAACACATTAAGCACAACACAAAAGAAAACCTCCAAAATCAACCCAACATACAAGCAAACAACAATTACCAACACAACACAATGTGCAAGCACAAGCATGATCAAACACATGGAGAAAACCAAAATAAAAAGCCAAGAATCCTTCCTTCACCAAGGTGTGATGGTAACAATGGAGGTTTGAGAAGAGCTTCCCTTTCCTCCTTCCATCTCCACCTATCCTCCAAGCTTTCTCCAAAAATAGAGATTGGGTGACCACCCAAAACTCCTCCAAGAATCCACTAAAATAGGTTCCCTTGACTCAACTAGGCTTCATGAAATCCTAGGATGGAGTTTGGGTTCCACTCAAGTGGATGACAAGCCATTTTCGCAATCAACCATAAATGGGATTTTTAGGTGACCCTAAAAGTCAACTAGGGTGGCTAAAGTGGGTGGAAAGTACCCCCAACCCATACCCTTACCCATGGGTGCTTAAATTTAACAATTTTAAGCCTTAGAGACTCGGTAGGAACACATAAAAGTTAGGAAATACTAAAATCAAATAACAACCTTTAAAGGTGGACAATACAAAGATGACACAAATCAAACAAGGGGTTTAGCTTGTCTCTCCATTGGATTTTTTGACTAGCTTTCCTGCACACTCGTTGCACATGTCAGTAGTCCACAATTCAATTATTTGTCTTATCCTATTCATTAAAATTGGAAAATTAAAAGTATTAGTTGCATTCATTTACTTCATCAGCATATATGTTATAAAGCATTAAATGACATAAATCAAATATCTAAAGTAGGGCATCATACATCACAGATAGCATAATAGTGTTCAGTGCATCAATAATGTTCTGACATAACGAGTCAAAAGATCAAAATAACAGAGTATCATCAATGCTAGGATGGGTCGGGGTGAGGCCTCACACTCCAATTGAGATACCCTATTTTCCAGCTCAATTCTCTTTTTCATCTCTTGATTGTAGGCATCCACCACTATTTCATACTTATTTTGCAAATCAGTCATTTCCTTTTCTTCTCTCTCTGTAGTGGCCAAGGAAAATTCAGAATAGTCCACATTCATGTAGGCTGCCTGTACATTTGAAGTATTAGCGACCCTCCTCACAATGATATTTCTTGTTAGTCCTGAATCATTGGGCTGCAATGGAGTAGTCCTTGATCCTCTTCTTAGTGACCACATAACAAGGGCAGCTTGATCATTACTGAATGTTGTTCCTAAGAATTCCTTTTTATCTGGATCCTGTAATCCTAAATTATTTGACACAGAATTAAAAATTAAAGCATCAACAATATCCCAATTGGGCAATAATAAAATATTTGCATTTTTCACCATCTGTCTACCCTCGTCAAGGGTTATATTTTGGAATTATTGTATCATTTGTTCTTTTATTTTATTTTGAATGGAGGCTTCATCCATTTTTGGTTGCTCTGCTTTCATATTCCTACACCTTTGTTCAAAAATGTGCATGTTTACCCTCCATGCAAACTGATGGAATGCCCTAGATTTTACAAAACTGTTATCAGAAAAAAATTGCTGACTGGCCTGCTCCAAAACAGGGTCTAATTCCCTTCCTCTGAAATCTGCTACAGTCAATTCAAAACTTGGCATAGGAGGCTCCTAGGGGTTCCCTTCATCAATTTCTGCTTGAGTAACAAAAACTCCTTGCGACCCCATTTGTTCAATTTTCTCATTGGTGAGCTGCTCTTCCTCAATTCTCATTGGAGTTTGGGAAGGTGAGTAACCTTCATCATGGGATTCCTCTTCCCTTATTATTTTTCTTCTTTTGGGAGAAGGTTTAGGGTGTCTTTCTTCAAGGATAGTACTAGTAGATTCAATTATCTATTTTTCTTTGTTTACAATGGGCATCTGCTCCCGAATAATAGTATATCCTATCCTCTTTCGGACAACCAGTGGACCTACTCCTATGTTAGGGGTGAAACCCAATTTCCTCATAACTTCTCTGGCTTTATCTGGAAAAGAATCAATAAAATGTTCTTTCTTTTCATTCATTACCTCCATTATTTCTGAAAATGTACTCATGAGCTTATTTATCCTATCTGCATTATTTGCAGCATTACTAAGAGGACTATAATCTTTGTCAAAACAATTAATGAATTCAAAAACTTTTGAATAGACTCTCCATTTTTCTTTCTTTGTTTCTTGCTCCTAGAGAGAGTATTCATTCCTTATTATATCTTCAGGGAAATACAATTCATGCTGACTTGGACGAAGCTTGATTCTATTTCTAAGAGAAGAATTAAAGAAGTCTTCCGTGTCACAAAAACGAGCATGAGATATTGCCATCTTATACCGATCCAAAAATTTGTAGAGGAAGATCCACCCTTCTTTAGTTATTACAAACTGGTGAGCTATAGTGCAAGTAGGAAAAATTGATCCTGTTCCCCTTTTGTGCAAAAAGGTCTCCTCCACTCCTCCCAACTGCCATAAAAATTCAGCTACCCCTACCTTTAAAGGTACCTAATAGGGTAGTACATGGGGTGTCCCTTTGAAACCATAGACTCTAATGAAAGTTGAGACTGTATATGGGATGATATCTCCCCAATTATGTGACACTTTTAAACTGTGGGGTCTGTCCATAGGACTAACAATATGCATTAGTGCCTTAGGAATTCTGGGATTGTCACTTAATATGAGGCATCTTAGTTTAGAAGCAAAATGCCTATCAAATCTAACAAAACTATCATTTTTTGCCTCCCAAGTCATGTCTGCACTCCATAATTGAACTGGTAGTGCCTCCCCCTCTTGTTCCCTATTTAAAACCATTTCTTTAGCAAAATATGTAGCCCCTTTAAAAAGAAACATATGCATCAATAGGGAGTACTAACCCCAAACCTTTTCCACCTTGCCCTTTGCAATCCCCACTAATCCATTGTGAATCTCATTAGCCAGGTAGGATGCAAAATCAAAAAATATTTCTACACCAAAAGAAGAGATTTGGGTGATCATATACATGAAGCTCACTGGAATAAAGTCTTCTTCACCCTCTTCGAAGACTCTACATAGGGTCATGTATATTTCTACTGCCCTAGCATTAAAGCATGATTTCTTGAAAGGTTCTTTAGAAGATGATGTTATTGTTGGTAGGTTTCCAATTTTGCCTATGTGGGCTTTCAATGCACCTTGTCTAACTATATCCCTTTTGGACATATATTCTTTTTCTAACTCTATCAAATTAATGGGCACATGATACATGGTGAGAGGTCCCAGAATGAAAATCTTCGTAATTTCTTCTGGACTGATGGTAATTAAAACCTCACCATCCATTCTTCTCACTACCTTCATGGCTGGATCATAGCTTTTCACTATAGTTTCAAGCAGGTCATAATCCATAAACACACTAGGAACAACAAGCTTCCCAAGATCAAAATTCCATATATTGGCATGAGGGGCATATAATTTCCTTTCTGCGAACCATTTTTTGAACAGACTCAAACCAGTTTGAGAAGTCTTAGCATCCTGAACCCAATTACCCTTATCATACAGTCCATCAACTATCCTTAGCCTAGGGTTCAATGAGGTTAACCTCTTAACTTGTGCTGTCTCTACAGTAGACTCAGGAAGCAACTCAAGAAAATCATCATGCACATTCCTATCCAAATAATTTACTGCACCTAAAAATCCCTTCTTTGGAGGCATCTTGGACTTATTTTTCACAGAACTGAAAAGCCTACGAGGATTATGGTAGTCTTACTTACTTGAATTTTGTCTTTGTTTTCCTCTGTATTTCCGCAAACTTTTCGTGAATAGACAACTTCACAATTTCTACCAGGCTTTGGCACACTTTCCTTCAGTAAATGCTTCTGCACAAGAATGGCTTCAAATCTTTGCTCGCGTAAGATGAAACTGATGAAATCTCTCTGTATTATAATCTATTTTTTCTCACAGATGATGCTTTCATGTCTAATTAATACAAGGAGTGGCACTACATTTTGTGTTTAAAACTGCGCCATCGATCTTTAAAGATCCTACGATCATGTGATATGAAGAGAACAACTAAGAGTTGCATTTGACATGTCAGTCACTTTACCCAATGAGAACTTACCACGTATATCATTCTTTCCTTGATGGCACTTGTATCTAAACCCATTGACATCTGAGGACACATTTCAGCATGTCGCTACTTCGTTATGCATAAAAATTAAGCATCTTGCCATAGCGAAGCAGCAACAATCGTCGATCTGATTCAAAATCAATCAAATGGTATGCTACTGGGTTTTCTCATAAAGAAGGCGGTGGGCCCTATTCACTATGTCGCTATAATTATCAACCTCGCAACTCTTCATAGCGAGAAGGCGACAGTCGTTGATCACATACTCAATCAAGGGTGAGGAAACTGTGCAGGGTCTTCTGATTCATACTCGCTATGTCGCATGGCTTAAAAAGCATGCAATTTTGCATAGCGAGGTAGCGAGGACCGTTGATTTTGTTCCAAGCTGACGTTCAAGATCTCTTTGCACATTCCGTCAGAAATGCATTAATGAAAACAAAGATCTTTGCATAGTTGGTGCCTGTCAAAAATTTACTGTAGTCCTAATTATCATTCCACGTCACCAAAGGTCACCGCCGATCTTTCTTTTTTACGGGGCCTCGCTACTTCGCTAACGGTGAAGTATCTGATTTTTTTGATAGCGAGGTAGCGAGCTCCAGCGTTTTAATGAATTTGGTACCGAAAAATGCAAGGGGCAGAAGATAATAATTTTTGTTACTTAAATTGCTTTTGATAACGACATTTATGACTCGTCACGCCACCTAGTGAAGTCGAAGCACCGAAAAAATGCAACGTCACCGCCCCTTCAAAATTTACGGGGCCTTGCTACTTTGCTAGCGGCAAAGTGTCTAATTTTTTTGATAACGAGGTGGTGAAGCATCAAAAAAATCATCATTCCAACACTTATTTCAGATATCTTATTGGGTCCCCTTTCTTGTTTGGATGGTAGTTGCAATGTGTACCTGCACAATAAATCATTCAAAAAATAAATCTCTGACCGCCGTATCTTCACTTTGCGGTCCCGCCTCGTAAAATACTTAGCACTCGCTACCTTGCATGGCTTAAAAAGTACGCAATTCTTCATAGCGAGGTAATGACAGCGGTAGATCTACTTGGATCTGACGGCTGAAAAGATTGAGAAAAAAGGGGATCTCGGGGGAACAAAAAAATAAAGGGGACAGAATATTCGTTCCACTTGAAAATTCAAAAGTTTTGCACTCGACAGTTTATGAACAGAGAGAACATAGGGTTTTCATGATTTATTTTTTATGGATGGATTATCCAGAAACCCTTTGTTTCACTTAGAAATAAAAATTCTGACTTTTCTACAATTTGACAAAAACTTTTGTTGCACAAAAAGTCAGACCAACAGATACACCTGAAGAGATTCACAAGGATTCTTGGTTCACTATTCACACAGACAAGCCTCCAAAGACAATATTTCATGAGCTTGATTTCAAGATTGATCTTTCCTGGACTACCAATGAATTTGATGTAGATGTTAGAGGGAAGATTCATCAACAATTGCGACCTCCTAAAGCCATGGATGATCAATTGAGGTTTAAACAAGAGCTAGCACCTAGAACACACCAGGTTGTTTGTTTTCTTGCTCTTAAAGATGAAAAGTTTGAAAGTTTTTATTTGATTATGGAAATTCTAGAGAAACAACTTGTATTTGGATTAATCATGGGCCCTATGAGTTGCCTCAATTTTTAGTCTTGCATGATAATTTTCTAGAGTTTGAGTTTGGGGTGACCAAATTTTTTTTCAGAGTACAAGGATGAGTTTGCAAGATTGAGAACTATCACCCAAACATTGTTACTTTTGAACATCTTGAGAAACCATGTTAGATCTAGTGTATATATTAGATTGGTTAGTGTTCTCCCTTTAGAGTCTTGTACATAGTTAGGGTAGGTTTGTCTTGGACCATTTGGTTCAAGAGAGTTGTTTAGGTTTACTTTTAGTTAGAAGTTTAGTTTGCTTTTAGTTCTTTAGAGTAGAGTTTGTTTTGGACCATTTGGCCCAAGGGTTTAGACTAGTTTTCTTTTAGTTGTTTAGTTTTAGTTAGGGTAGTTTTCTTTCAACTACTTAGTTTAGGTGTTGTGAGGGAGCTCAAATTTGATTTGTATCAAGTCATTTGACTTGAGATCTTTTAGTTTCCTTAGTTAGAGAGAATTTTCATTTTGGGTCTTTGCAAGTGCAAAGGGGGGTCCATGTCATCACTCGTGGGTGAGGTGTGTAGATTTTACATTTTTGGTGACAAAGTAGAGTTCGTCTTGTTCATTTCTCAAATAAATTTGACAAGGTTTAGAGGTTAAAGGATGTGCTTAGTCGTTGGTCTATGGTAGGACTTGTACTAAACTTGGGTTTAACTTGATAGAGGTTCTTAAGTTATCTCTGGCATGGTTACAACATTCTACTCACACTTAATTGCTCTGAGTTGCTTGATGTTTCGAAGTGAAATTGGACTTAGTAAAAATCATACACCTATATCAGTGCCACTATGATCTTTCAAACCCTCTGCAAGCTTCATTTCCTGCAAACCAAACAAAAGATTGAAAGTAAAAGAAGAAAAAGAGAAAATATCATTAAAAAAAAATAAAAGGGGCAATATCAAAGTGAAAATAAAGATGAAATTTGGTTCAAGGGTGTGCAATCATCTCTATCGGTGCTATACAAATAATCACTAAAGGTAGAACTATGATTGTGGTGCCATAGCAATAACTTCATCGGGGCTATAGATGCCTGATTGGTAGCGGAGCTCTATCCAAGTTGCTTTTGAAGTAAGGATATTATAATAGCTAAGTTTGATGGATCTAAGAGATTATCAAGTTCTTGTCAAGCGGGGAATAAATCATTTGCACACACGTGAGTAACTTATGGTCAGGGTGCTCAGGTTCCAACTTGAAAGTCCATTCCCTTGTTGAGTGCTCCTCCTTAAGTAGATTTGTGGATAGGTCATCTTGAGATTTTTGTTCTAAGTTACTTATTTCTTGAAATGTTCAGGAACATTTCTTTGGGTTGATGCTAGATGTTGTGAAGTTTTCACACCATTACCCCGAAATTTTTGAGGACCCACTTTTTTCTAATCGCCTTGGCAAATTTTTGGATTGTCCAACAATTTTAAGCTTTGAAAATTTTGAGCCTTGGACACCTTTAGGGCTAGTGGGGAGAAGGTTAGATTTATTTTCACCCGGTTTCAACTTTATTTTCTAGAGCCATCAATTTCATCCTTGAGCCGAACAAATTTTAAAGAGCAACACTTGGTAGGATAAAATTGTAAATTTTGTACTTAGACATTTTTCTTTTGAAAATTTGGATATAATTGTGTAAATTTGGATAATTTTCAAAAATGAAAATTTTGTTAAATTTGGTCTTTTGGAAAATCTTGATTATTTTTGATGAAAAAGATTAATTTTTGTGATGGTGAAATAAAATTACAAAAATTGATTTTTGGCTTTAGAAGAAATTTTATTTTATTTTTGTCAAAAAAATAAAAAAATAAATAAATTTATTGGCATATAAAAATCGATTTGGGTAAGAAATTGCAAAAAAATTGATTTGAATAGATTAAAATTGCCTTGAAAACTTTTTGCCTTAAATGAAATTGGTAATTTAATATTGAAAAATGACTTTTGGTTAGCCAAAATCCTATTTTAGTGATGTATAAATTACTAAATTGTCATTAAATGGAAATATTTAACATCTCCAATGCACCATTTAATTTCTTTTTGCAATTTAGAACTAATTGGCAATTTTAAAAGTTAATTTTCATCATGGAAAAATTAATTTTGGTTAAGTATTTAATTGTGGGCCATAATTTTGCATTAATTATTTATTTTTCTTTCTCCCAAGGTCCAAGAAGAAAGTTGGGTATAAGAGGAGGCCTCTCTCCCATTTCTTCCTCACTTCTCACTTGTCCTTCTCAAGGCATTGATGATTTTGAAAGAGCAGATCTGCACTTTTCTTGCTTGGCAAATCTTGTGCAGGGTGAAATTTGTGGTAGCCAAAATTTGTGCGAGCCAAAATTTGTGGAGGGTAAAATTTGTTGGAGCCAAAATTTGTGGAAGATAAAATTTTGTTTTTTGGAAGAGGTTGCAATTTTTGCCCTAGGTTGGGTAATTTTATTTGGAGGTGAATTGCATGATAAATTTCTAATTTGCAAAGGGATTTGAACTTCTTGAAAGTCATATCCTAGGTTCCAAAAAGTTGTTATAAGTTTATTGGTTAAGGTGAATTTTCATCATCTAGAGTTGCAAGGAGTGCTTAAGATGACTTCCATCTTTCATTCTAGTCTAAGGATTGCTCTGCTTGGTTCTTCTTTCCTTTTGGTCCACCACTCTACCATCACGTAATAGGGTGATAAGCATTAAGGATGATAGTGCAAGTAGGAATCCCAAGCGGGCACACACTAAGAAAGACAAAGATGATATGATGCCCAAAACTTCCTTCTTCTCAAAAATGAAGTGAATAATTGACACCAATATCTATACAGTGGACATGATACAGATGAGGGATAGATTGAAGAAAGGACAATCCCCCTTGGCAAAGAAGATGTCAACGAGACAGATTTTAGATCGGAGTTGGATGAGTTGGGAAAGGTTGCTATCAAGAAAAAGCATTTGGGCACCCTTTCCTCTCTCAGCACTTTTATTGGATTTGCAAATGAATATGAGAAGGATCATGAAAAAATACTATAGGCAGTTAACAATGTGGCAAAGATAGTGGAACTTAAGGTGAAGCACACACCTTGTCCTCCTATGGAAGAAGTTAATGAAAGGCTAGCTAAGTTCATTGCTTTAGCTAAGAAGATGAAAGAAATGGGAAGATTTATATTAGAAGATCATTTGATGTAAGCCCAAGTGGCAAATTTCCCTTTCTTCTAGAATAGGACAAGTGCCTATTTTTGATTGGCCACCATTTTGGTGCCTTCTCATTCGTTGCCACTTTTTGCACTTTTTTCATTGGTCCATTGATGAGGTGGTGGCTTCTCATTGGCCACTAGGGTGGCAACCCTAATTAGGGTTTTGAGGATCCAATCTGGATCATTGATCTTGTTTTGATCTCCACTGTTTGTTGTATTTCTGGCCCCTATGAAAGGCCATTTTCTTTGATTTGTAAAGGGGTTGGAGAAATTGTTGCAAAGATAATACCAAAATGCTCTCTTTTTCATTTTTTCAATTGGCATGTTGATCAAGAACATTGGGTGTTATTGCATGTTTTCTTCTTCCACTTAGTTAGATTTCCTTTCAAGTTGTTAAATTTGGTTTCATTTCAAGTTGCTAAGTAGCAGTGAAGTAGATGGATAGTTGTATGGTAGCATTGGTAAATGTTTTGATAGGGATCAATGCTAGACCACTAGAATCCTAGCAACTAGTTGGGAAGCTTTGTGTGGTAAGCTAGTTTATCATTCCTTTGAGTCATTGCACCTATGGAAGTGAGGCCGCTGGTTAGCTCTCATTAGGTTCAATCCCCATCCATTTTCTAACCTTCTGTTCATAGGAGTAGGAGTAGAATAGTGAATAGCTGGGTAGTCAAAGCTTAGAGAAGCAAGTTAGAAGAGTAAGTTAAGTATTAGAACACATCCATTCACCTTCCACAACCATAGCTTTCCCATCAACATCATCGTTGGTAGACACATCCACCATCACCACCATCATCAACGTTATCTACATCCGCACATTTCACAAATAAAGTCACCATCACCTTCATTCCATGAAAGTCCAAGTCATCCTTGAATGAATAGTATAAGGCCACCTACGTGATTACCAAAAAATCACATCGATAAAACTGAGCAAGTATCGAACGGTGTAAGGAACATTGGAGCTATTGCTTATGTCTTCATGAGTAATAACTTTTCAAGAGAGGAGTTGCAGGTTTGATATCCCATATTAAATATTCAAATCCTAATATGTTATGTAAGTGATACAAAACTCTCATCAACAGACTCTTCTAAAATAAGCTATTGATATAAGGCCAAGAGAAAGAATATTATTAAAATTTGTGACTATTTCTTATGTAAAGTTTCTATAATTTCTAAGGATAATGCCTTCGTTCACATATGTCAACAATGAGAAAATGACAAGGGTAGACAAGTTGCCAAGTGCAAGGATGTAGAAAATAAACTTCAGTTGTTTGAAGATACTTGATGTAATATTTTATTTTTGAAAATTTTGTCTCATGCTAACACATTTTTTTTCCAATATAATAATTTTTAATAATTATTGTATTTTTGTAAACTCAAATAAATTTATACATTGAACAAACATCAATTAAAAATTACTTCATAAATTAATTTGGGCGAGCCAATCTTTATTATTTACTAATATATTGTTATGACTCATAACTAAGATGTTGTAAATAAATTTTATAACATGATTATAAAAATACCTCACAAATTAATTTGGGCCAACCAATCTTTGTTATTCACTTATATATTGTTATGACTCAACTAAAATGTTATAAATAATGTTTAAACATAATTATATATAAATAGTCATTTAATATATCATTTTCAATTCTTGTTACTATCCTTCATTAAAGTAAATGGCCACCAATTTTCTTATGACATTTTAAATTTATCTCATTTTATACTTTTAAGAGATTTAATATAATAACCTTTAAATAAATTTGTCTCAAGATATCAAGGTGATCTAAAATATTATTTGTATTTATTTGATAACATGCACTGCTTCAATGGTTATTTTCCTTTATGAAACATTTATTTCATTTTGAAAAGTTATATTCTATATCATATTTCATAATGATATATAATATTGTAATAATATTCATGTAGGTTACAAAGATGTTCAACAAATTACATTTATAATGGGTTTACTATTGGTTATGGGACTTTCACCCATATCTTCAACATAATATCATCCTTTGTATAGAGGATCTTAGTGTTCATTGTTAGATAAGGGACATAATAGTTAGTCAAATTAAAAAATATATACCAAGTAACAGTCAAATCAAAATTTATAACTATTCTATGTACTTCAACTTCTATTATGGAACCAAAGTGAAGATGAACTACATGTTAAATTTTACCACCTTGATTCACATTGTGGATTTATGTAGATGGTTAGATGCTTTGTACCATTAGATTTGTGATCTTTATCATGCATGATGGATTTTTAAGATTGTCACTAGCCCAATAGTAAATGTCCCAAAGTACATTCTCTCTAATGGGTTTAGTTTGGAGATTATGAAATTTTCCAAACGATGTTAAAAAATAATCTATCAAAGGGATCACTCAAAGAATGGTTGATTGCAACCCTTAAGTTTGATTATGCTCTCACATTTATAGTACACTTGGTCATTTCATCTTTTATGTCATTGCACACAAATTATGGGGTGCCTACATTTTTAGCGTGAACTCTACTCTATCAATTAAAGTTCGAAAAGTTCTTCCTTGAAATGTTGAGTTATTACCAATAAATTCATGGCTGAAAATATAAAATTATTCTACATATTATTTAATAATCTATTTTCAACACTTTGAATAATAGTATTTTTTATTGGAAGCAATTTTGGAATAACTAAGAGCTATTATACTATCAATTTTTTTGTGATACATTATGTCCAAATTTGTTTGAACAATTATTAAGTTTGAAATAATTAAATAATGTTTGCAAATTTTCTTCAGTACTACTTCATTGTGCACTAATTGATAAGTAGGAGATAATTTCCATAGCAAGTCAAATTGTGATATTGGTATCAAGATCGAACTTTGTGGTTTTGAGTCAAACTCATTGACCCATGTTTCATGAGTAGTGATTCAACATGAATCCATCTCTCATGAAAATAAATAGAACACTTAGCACTCATTGGATCTAGCTGACATTCATAGGGGTGAAGCACTTGGACTTCCCGAAAGATCACCCATCCCACTAGTACTCCAAGCATGCTTAACTACGGAGTCTCCTCCATGCTTAAACCCAAAGCTTTCGACCCCGTTTAGAAAACCTTCACCAAGTGTTGTGCCTTATGAAACATTCATTGGAAATCCCCTTAAGCTCATCAATTGATAAATAGGAGACAATTTCCAATGCAAATCAAATTGTGATATTGCTATAAGGATCTAATTGTGTGATTTTTGAGTCAAACTCATTAACCCATGTTTCATGAGTTCATGTGTAATCACTACTCGTGAAACATGGGTCAATGTGTTTGACTCAAAAATCACATAGTTAGATCCTGATAGCAATATCACAATGTGCATTAATTGTTTCACAATGTATAATATTTCTTTGATTACTATAACATTAAATAATTGTCATTATAGTTTTAAAATTTCCTTTAAAATTCATTGTTAATAGATCTAGTTACCTCAATTCCAAATACATATTTTGATGACATAAATTTTCATTTTTGTAGGATATAAATTTCTCTAACATAAAAATGAATTTATGGTTCTAAATTATTTTTCTAAGTGAACATTTAATTTATCATTAGATATTAGGTATTTAATAATTAAATTTTATCATCATAGATAGAGTATAACAAAAAGAAATAATGTCTTTCATTTTTCATCATGACTTCTACTATCATATATATATATATATATATATATATATATATATATATATATATATATATATATATATATATATATATATATATATATATATATATATATCCTAGTATTTGTTTGTTTAAATATACTAATCAAAACATATCTATATTTATGAAAATTTAATGTTGCATTTTCTAACCCTTTAATTCTTTAATCAAGAAGATGTTTATCTATATATCAATGTATGAGTGATTTTCAAAGGAAGCAAATCCTCCAAAATCGTGTGACCACAAAAATTTTACTTCAAAGTTTTGATACAAACTTTACAAATAAGTTTCCATAGAAACTAATTAGTTTCTACTGAAACAATAAAAAAAACATGGTTTCGATAGAAACTATTAGCTCTTTTTAGTTTTGATCGAAACTATGTTATAAGTTTCAATCAAAACTTAATACATTGTTACGATCGAAACTAATAACATGATTACGGGTTTAATAAACCCGTGGTTGTGCGACATAGTTTTGATCAAAATTATACTAAGTAGTTTCAATCAAAACTATTTAATATAGTTTCGAATGAAACTATTAAAAGTGAAAAGCCCACTCAAGACCCCACTCTATCATTTTTGTCCACTATAGTGAGTTTCGATCAGAAGTGAGTTAAGAGAAAGAGCATCTAAAATTTGACCTTCAAAAAAGGTATGGTTTTGGTTTTATATATTTTTTGCTTAATTTATATATACTTTTGCTTCAAGATATATATATATATATATTTGTGTATATGTACATATATATCATGTATGTATATATGTAGATATATATATATATATGTCATGTATATATGCATATGTGTCATGTATATATGCATATATGTACATGATATATATACATGCATTCATGTACATCTGTGTATATATATATATCATGTACATATATGCATATATAGATGACACATATGCATATATATACATGACATATATATATATGAACCCTAATTTATAAACTTCACCTCTACCTCCTCATCCTAATCTTGAAAGTCTAATTAAACCTTGACTAGATTTAATCTAATCTAATTAAAATAAATATATAATTGTGCAATCCTAACCCTAGAAATGTCATGTGACACAATGCTAACCTTCATGTAAATTTAATCCTAATCTTAACTCTAGTTCAAACTCATGTTATATATTTACCCTAGAATGAAGACAAGTTGATAGAATAACCATGTAAGTTCCATAAAATATAAGTTTACCTAGAAACATAAAGTAATATCATTTTAACCCAAAAGTTATCACTAAACCTGAGCACGACTATTAATTTTGTAACTTTAAATTTTTGCAACATGATCCTCACTTCTTAACCCTAAAATGTAGGGTAATTTATGAGTTGCCTAACTAAAAACTTTAATCTAGAGATTTGTACACTAACCCTAAATATTTAATCGTATAGATCCCTTAACATTATATATTAACTTTCTAGGTAACATTTCAATCATGATTCTACATCAACATAAAACACTATTCTAAACACACACTCCTTTAACCCTAGGAGCCAAGTAAATATTTACCTCAAGAATGTTGAAACCCTAACCAAATTAGTTTAACCTAACTAGGTAACATTTTAACTTTAAGTATAACAGGTAAAATTAACTCTATGTTCTTAAAACAAACTAGATAGAGTTCTAACAATTTTATAGTTCACTAACCCTAACTCTAACCTGTCATAATAGTTTACTTTGGACATAGAACACTATTCTAAATACACACTTGGACTTTAACCCTATAGCCCTAAATATTTTCCTAACCCTAACTTAATGAAAATTTATCGAGTAACCTTGAAGTTAACCTTATAAACCTACATAATATAAGTTTCATAATCATGATAAAACATTAACCTCAAGAATGTCAACACTAATAAAATTAGTTTAACCTAACTAAGTAACATTTTAACTTTAAACACGTGCATATTATTTAATTTATGTTCACACATGTAGTACTATATGTGTAGATGTTATGCTCGAACTTCATGTTTACATGTATTATATGTTAGTTTCTTAAATATCATTATACTTGATAAATTTCAAGTTTATGAAAAATGTCATATTTTAATTTTAATTTTAGGTTTACACATTATATAGACGTAGGCATAGTACATACATTGACCTTCACATAATAGATCAACACCCTCCTATCCCCCCAGAGCAACAGCCTCCTATCCTCCTTGAGTAGCCTCCTATCTTGCTCGAGTAGTAGCCTCCCATCCCCCCCCCCCCCAAAGCAATAGACTCCTATACACCTCTAGCAATAGTAGCCTCCTATCCCCCATGAGAAATAGCTTGTCCCCTCCAACAACATGCTAGTCCTATAGGTCAATAGCCTATCCCACCCAACATGCTCTATGATTGCACTAACCAAGAGATTCATAGACTTCATGAATCCTTGACTAGTGGTACGTGCTCTAGTGTGTATAGTAGTACATGTCAAAGAATCTTACAAGGTCTCACATATATTAGATATGAGATTCATGGTGCTATTCCATATTCTACACATACTATACAAATTGTCCTTGAGAGTAAGAGATGAGACGTCTCTTCAGGGCTCTTACTATAGTAGGTACAAGGCTTAGTGTCCAAATAGACACTAAATAGGGAATGTTTCCCTCATTATCTTCCAGTAAAGTATGTGAAGTGGTATTCTCCCCTTAAGTGTACAAATCCACAGATGGCTTCTTTATATCCATGCTTCCTTGATGCTCATGGTTGTTATCCAAATAATGACCAAATTCCACTCTATTTTGCATGAAAACTATGCTAAGGTTCACTTACATAGGGCAATGAACTAAATTGATTTACAATCACACTTAGGAAAAGAGCATGGTAGACTAGTTGATAGGCAACCAATTCATCCACCACGGACACATAGGTCAATTTTCAGAGAGAGGGAACCTGTTATTTCCCCTATATTAGGTTTTTCAGTTGATGAGGCCATGCATAGCACATAGTTGTGGGGGTGATTCAGGGAGTTGGAGACATTGCCACAACTATCAAATCTATTTCCACTAATGAGGTTGGCTAGTATTTGATGTCATGTTAGCACTCTAGATCATTTCCTGGTGCTTCATCTTTAGGACACTTGTACAGTGCAGGAGGCATCCCCTCACTAACTAGCTTAGATGGTCTCACTGAAGTGTTGACACGAGATACTATGAGTAGTCTTGTTGAGGATCTACTATATTCGTATAGATTTATATTAGAGTATCTTGACATACACATATCAGATGTTCAACATCATGTCCATGGTGGTATTGGGTCACATCCTTAGCCACATTCTTCTCCTTGATTAGGTAGTGCTCATGGTGGTAGTACACATCATGATCTACCTACTAACCACTCTTTTGCTATAAGGGGATATATACATAGTAGTCTAGACCATTCAGCTAGTGTAGGGCATGGTTAGAGTTTCTATGTGGACCTTGATGATGTTGAATTCAGCTTGTCAACCACAAGATGGATGGACTTGTTGACATGTGATTATTCTACTTCTATGCCATCTCATCTAGTCAGTCCACTTGGATCATCATCATTAGAGTGTGTGCTAGCCACCAATCATGTTAGCATAGATGCAATGATGGATCTAGATGAGGCCTAGTAAAATCTAGATAAATTGGTGGACATGATCAATGCTAGGCAGTTTGAGTATTATTAGATGCCAACATCTACACAAGTAAATCTGTACATTCATGTCAAAATTTAAATTTCAAGCATTTGTTCAACTAATAATTTATGCACATGCACATGTTTTAATATGATTTTTTGCACACATGTATGTATATATTTTAATGAGACATTCCTATTTTAACTCTATCTTTGATGCCCAATCATGTATTTCATCGAGACTGATTTGATAATGTCAGTAGTGGATAGGTTAATCAAATAAGTTAATAAATTTGATTTCATATAAAAAAATAGATTTACATACATGTATATGATTCAACTATATACTAACCTATGGGAAACATAATTCCATCACTTATTTTAGTCTTTGTTGGCTTCTCTTTTTGTGTGGTGAAACACAATAAATAATAGCTAACACCTTCTACATTTTCAGATTCTGCCATGACTGCAAAAACATTGCCTACACAAAGTATATGTATATAAATTCCGTGTGTCATGTACATGAGTATATATATATATATATATATATATATATATATATATATATATATATATATATATATATATATATATATATATATATATATATATATATATATATATATATATATATATATATATATATATATATATATAAACAAAAATGATGAAATACATACCAACTTTGATCAAACCTGAAATATGGTTATAATTAGTGGAAATCAATGGAATATCATCATTTTTTTTGTCCTCAAACTCATTCATATTTATAACATCCAGTGGCACCAAAGTCCATTCACCCACATATCCACATTCTTGATTAATGCAACCATCATAGTTTTCATCAATGTAATCAAGTAAAAGACATGAGTATTCTGTTGTGTACAATGACCACACATTACTATCTCTACTCATAATTGAATGCAATGATCACGTCTTCTCTAACCTCTTGCATGCATGCATTGATCTTCTATCGACACTTGAATGTAAGTTCCATACATGCACAAAAAAATGAGTTTTAAGCATGTGTGTAGGTACCATAATTTAGTTATGACATGACATATTAAATATAAAATTGATTCAATTAAATAATAATTGAAAAAAAATTTATACCTGATACCTCCCAAAACACTCTGAATGGTATGGATCACTTTTCTTGTGATGATGTGTTATCTATATTTGTTGGCACCATAAAATGTGTTTTGCACCAATCAACCACATAATGAGCATTATTAATGCAATATTCTCTATAGTTCATTTGATACTTTCTTAAAGAACATTTGATACAAGCTCTTGCACCATCATGCTCAGCCTTTCCATGCCCACTCTCAAAAAAACTCCAAATGTGTGGTATATTAAGGTATTGATTTAAATTTTGTTGCACATCCATCTAAACATACAAATTGTTTTTCCATTTTGATGCCTTTTATTTTCAAATAATCAAAAAATGTCTTAAAAAAATGTTCCACAAAATGTGTGTCATGTTCTTTGTCATCACAAATATAAAAGTGATACTCTTTTTTATGACTCATTCTTGATTTGTACCTTTCACACCATCCAAATCAATTTGTGCATGTTGATAAGACACTTAAACCATAATAGTAACTTGCTATGTATAGTAGTATTCCACTCGAAGTTATTTTTGAGAAATGAATGAGTAATTCTTTGCATCAATAATAGATAGAATTGTCCTAAGTGGGAGGGTTCCTCTTAGTGTTTGAAACTATTCTGCTTGTCACTTAGCAAAAAAAGCATCATGTATATATGGTTGAATAGATTTACTAAAATTTGACATAAATTCTACAATAGGTATGTCATCCTATACGTATTCTAACCTTGTTGATTCTTTTCTAACTTTTGTTTTTGACTTTATGTACTTGTATCTCTTACATTTTACTATCCTCATCATATCAGTATCTTCATCTCTCAAAGGAAATTTGATTAGGTTACCACATGTTTCACAAGTTCCTCTTATGCAATCTATTTCACTTATTGCACAATCATTTGGTTAGTCACATAAGATTGATGTTATGAATTGGCTTGGTCATTTATGAAAAACATTTTGAGAACCACAACTTTGTTCTATCATCTTTCTGAACCCTTGATAGTACAAATCAAATTCAACATGATATCAACAACATGTTTCAAAAGATGTATTTATCTTTGCAAAATAGGGTTTCAATCTTTCAAACATTGTTTGTCCAATCTTCACAATGGGATTTAAATTACAAAATTTGAGATAGAATTCCTCTTTTTTGCTCTTGTATCTATACCCAATAGTTTCAATGGCTCTTTTAATTCATCTTTAAGAAGTGAAATTGATAATAGTTGAGTTTTCTCCATTGTATGAAGATTTTCAAATTGTGCAATTATTTCTTTAGAGTTTTTATTCAATTTACTCTTCATAGTATGTGTAGGTTGACTAGAATATTCTCTAAATTTTTCCATGTTCATTTCAATTAAATGATCTATGCTTCTATGATTAATTTTTCTCTTCAAACTTTGAGAGAGATTAACATTCTCATTTTTTTTTTGATCTTAGGCTGCAAGAAAAATTAAAATAAAGACTTAAGATACAACTTTTCTTTAGTTTCCACATATGTGTATATATAACATAACAAATGAGATGGGGTGGAACTTGATGAAAGGAGAAGTGAATTG
The DNA here is from genome assembly GCA_028749045.1 of Cupressus sempervirens. Taxonomy (NCBI): domain Eukaryota; kingdom Viridiplantae; phylum Streptophyta; class Pinopsida; order Cupressales; family Cupressaceae; genus Cupressus; species Cupressus sempervirens. The sequence continues at coordinate 305,998,946 of CM053786.1, read as the reverse complement.
GTGTAATATTATGAGACCTAAGTACCTTGGAAACTTTATGTTCTCTCATTGCACCTAGAGAAATGATCTTCCTATGGGCTCCAACATTTGGGCAAATATTGTGCAAACAGAACCCTTTTGAAAGAGGGTGTTAGATGGCTTGTGGAAAATGGTAACCAGATTAATTTTTGGGAGGATTCATGGCTTATAGATAAACCATTAATAAAAAAACCTATGTTTGGATCTCTCAAATGTCACCTACAAGACCGAGTGGTGGAATGGTAGCTGATTTTATTTGTCAAGGAAGAAGGTAGAAAAAGGAAAAGTTACAAGAGAATGTTGTGGCTGGTAGGGAGCTAATTGAAGAGCTAAATTCCTTGTTGGGGAAGTATAGAATCCATAGAAGACACATGAATAAGGAATTCATTTGGAAGGCTATCTCAACGAGGGAGTTTTCATTTATATCTACCTACAATTTTTTGGTCAAAAAAACCATTGAAGGTAATGACTAGAGGAATGTTTGGTTTAATTAGTTAATCCCAAAGATCAATATTTTATGGTGGACCAACATTCACGGGAAAATTCTCACTATAGACAACTTGATGAAGTGGGGATTTCAATTACCAAATAGATGTCATATGTGCAAGATGGTGGAAGAAAATATCAACCACTTATTCTTGCATTCCAGGTATGCATCAAAGGTGTGGAAGAGAATTCTTTAGATGCTAGAGGTGAACTAGGTCTTTAATGTGGACTTGGGTTAATTAGTAATGAACTGGTGGAGCCCATTTACCTACCCCCGCGTCCCCTGTGTATGGAAGATCATTCCCCCCATATTTGTTGGGGTATTTGGAAAGAGTGTAATAAGAGGGTGTTTAGAAATAAGGAGAGAGAGAGGAGGCTATCATAGTGGAAAGGATCTATAAATTGATAGTCAAGAATATTAGTTGCACCAAGTGGAGAAAACTATCATTTCCCTCATTTACCCTTGAGGTTAGGGTGGCGAAGTGCTAGTCATTGGCGAAAGGGATAATGGAAATTTTTAATTCTAATCTTCTAGCTAGAAAAGGAACATAGTGGAAACCACCACTTACAAATTGGGTCAAACCTAATTTCGATGGTCTAGCTGGAAATGAAGGCTTAATAAGGGGAGGGATAATCAGGGACAATAATGGAAGGATGTTGTTGGTTTATACTATTGAGGTAAGGAAAGTTTCTAATAATATAGTGGAGGTGATGGCTCTGTATTGGGGATTGAAATTGGTCATAAGTGTGGGTTGGAGAGATGTGCAAATTGAAGGAGATTCTAAAATAATTATTGAGACTATCAAGGGTAATACGAGGGAGGGATGGGCCATTAAATGTATGACTGATGATATCAAGTACCTATTAACTATTCTTAATAGGTTTGATTTGAATCACATCTTTCAAGAGGAAAATAGCGTGGCCAATGAAATGGAAATGATTAGATTAAAGGCGAAGGGGCTTAGATTTTGGAGGGATTTGAATGCTTTACCAAAGTTGGTAAGAGAGTTAGTGAGTTGTAAAGTGAGAAATGATGAGTCCTAGCTGGATATTTTTATAATGTTGTTGAGCTAGTGGGGAGGACATGTCCATGAAGCACAAGTGGCAAGGTGTATAGAATTAAGTATAGGTAGTATTAATTACACATGGCTCAAAATTGGAAGTTTAAAATGTGGAATTTTTTATTTATTTCCCTAAATGAGTCATCATACGCCATGTAGAGAAAGGAATTATTTTTTAAAGGCTTGATATGTGTTGGGAATAATGGAAATGATTAGGAGATAGATAGTGGTGGCTAACACATGATCCTTCTTACCAAGTTGGTTATTTTCATTATTACTATTAATTGTGATTATCATCTCTACTTATGGGTTGTTTTGCCTAAGAGTGAAGTCCTTTTTCAAAATTGTGTCTGGGCTCAAAAGGGAAAGACAGGAGAGGTTAAAATTGTAGAGATGGGTAGTGATTTGATATGCATTGAATCTATCATAATCATTGAAAACATGGGGAAGCCCCTAGTGTGGTATATTATGAAGTAGGGTGGTTTTTTCATGTTTGTGGAGGGCTTTAATGGCCATGATGAGAATTTCTCTATGTAATTTGTTAACTCCTAGGAGAACCATCAAGTTACTATAAATGGTATCTCGTTTCATATTTTAAAAGAGGTGATTGCTTTGGTGATGGGCTTGCCCATGAGGGGTAGGAAATGGTAGAAGGTGACAATGGTGACTGATGATGTGAGCTTGCAAAATTTTTAATGTAGGGTGAGGAACCGATTTGACATATAGGTAGTTTTACGTGGGAGAAGCTTCCTAACCCATGGAACATGGTTTGTCTAATTGTGATGAAATACCTTACCTTGGAAGGAATGTATGTAGTCAACTACTACTATTATTTTCCTCTCCTTAATCATTTTCACCATCGTGATTTCATTTCACTTCCTTTCTTCTTGCTACATGATTTATAGAATTTTGTTGTTGATGTGAAAGAAAAAATGAAAAAGGGGGTTAATTTCACCGTTTTACACTAGGCTTAAATTTTTAGGCTGTACCAATTTCACCTCAGCCTAGGCTAACCTAGGATTGTGGAAATTGACATTCTTATCCATTTGAACTCCTGGCCCCAAATTGTTCCCCTTAGGATTATTGGTCTCAGAGTCCCTACCTCATAGCCTTCACCTAGTGGGTCCTTAGTGAATTCCTACCACTTGGGGAAGAGAGGGAGGTAGGATAAATGGAAGGAACAGGTGGTGGTGGAATTGGAGGATGAGGGGAGAGGGGGTAGGAGAAGGTTAGGGAGGTTAGCAAAATCCCATGCTAAGAGGAAGTTGAAGGAGGAAGCCTCATTGGAGGAGGAGTCTAATTCAGAGGATTCAAGCTGCCCCAAATGGAGGATGAAAGAAAAACCAGCGAAATTTGGGGTGGGAGGTATAGAGGAGGATTCAAAATCCTTTAGGTCAAATTGAGGTGAGGGTAAGGAGAATAAGGATGTGCCACATGTCTTCATGATGGTTGAGCTGGGTTGTGTGGACCTAACAAAGAATCAGTTCCCTGATACAACGGATAGGATTCCTTCCCTCGTAATGATCTCCTCCCTTGTTAAGGTTGTTTCTATAAATGCTACTAACCCCCTATTTGTGTAGGACACCACAATGACTACTACTAAAGCCCATCTTGGTACTCAGCATAAGCCTTGCAATTAGGTTTGTGAGAGAATTCATGTGCTAGAGGAGCAAATGTGCCTACTAACCAGGTTCAAGGTTAAAGTGACTCATACAGTGGCTACCACTTTGTGCCTGCTCAAGGATGCTGATCGGGACCTTCCTAAGGAGGACTCTAAGATGCTATTTGATTTCCTAGCAAAAGACTATGTGAACATCCTCATGGGGAGGAAAGAAGCCAAGAAACATTAAGGGCTCCCCACTTTTTTCTTTTTAATGTTGTTAATCTGTTGGTTACCAGACTTACTAGTTTGCAAGGTTGTTATGGCTTTGTTAAAAAAATTCTTTAGACTCTTATGTTTGAATATAGGCATGTTGTTTAAGCCTACTAATACTCTTGTAATTATGGTATCGAATCTTGTTTTTGTTTCTAGCAGCAATAGGGCTTAGTTTTGTTTTGATGGTAATCCACTCGTAGTTGACTAGTCCTCGATTTTGGGTCAAGCCCCTTGTTTTGGTTGTTATTAATTGAAAAATATAACAAATGAACTATTAAATACTATTTTTTCTAACCTTTGGATTTTCCTTCTTTGATATCCATTACTTCATCTTCAATTTCCTCATGTCCAACATTTTCATCATCTACTACTATAACAAATAAAATCAAGCATGTTTGAACTTGGGGATTTTCTCTAAAATTAAAAATCAAAGATATAAAGTTTTCCTCTACACCTAGGTATAAATCTAGAATTTCTAGAGATTATACTTGCGAGAGATGTGTGCATACATACATGTTTGAATTTGGGATGAACCTCCTCCAATCTTAGTAGCTTTTCCTATTTCACTACTTCCTAAATAGATTCATAACTTAAATCACCATAATTAAAATGTACCCAAATTATAAATATATATTCATAATTTAAAAACCATAATGTAGTAAACCCTAATTCTAAATATTCATAATTTAAAAATCATAATGTAGTAAACCTTAAAATTGTAAATATTTATAATTTAAAAACCATAATGTAATAAATCCTAGTTGGACTAAATATTCATAATTTAATAAAACCTAATGCTTGATAATAATATTTCAATAAACCCTTAATATTAAGTTAATAGTAGCCCTAAGTTTATATTTACCATATTCCTAATTGGATAAATCCTAATTCTAATTAGATAAACCCTAATCCTAACTATATACATAAAAAAAGTCTATAATACAATTATACACTATATGAACTAAATATGCATTGGAAAAAAAATATTCCACATGTACATACCTTGCCTCCTATAATATTCTGCTAATTTTTTTTGATGATTTTCTTCTTATTGTTTGTTAGTTCTTCTTTGTGAATATGTACTCGCCCTTTTACCTTTACTGCCCATGTCACAAATTATTTTTCCAAAACTCAAAAATAAAAGTTGCAAAATATTTCCTCCCTCCTAATTGAATTACAAATTATTTGAGTGGATTTCAATGTTAGAATTGAACAAAAAAAAAATTTAAATGACAATTTCTATTTAAAATAAAAAAACCCTTAGAACCGATTCTAGTTTCAATCAAAACTAGAGTTAGTAGCTCCAATCAAAACTACTTGCTCTAGTTTCAATTAAAACTAGAATTGTCCACCTTAACCCACATGTTTAAGGTTTCTAGTTTCAATCAAATCTTGAAACTTTAGTTTCTACCGAAACTCATTATTTTTATTTCAATAGAAACTTAGTTTCTATCAAAACTAAGAAAATTTTTGTTTTTTTAAGTGGGAGAATGTTTACTATGATTTCATGGCTTCTAGGCTCCATTACCAGGATTAGGTGGAGCACTAAAGTCATGTCCTTATGAATGATAGAATTACTTTGAATGAACCTTCTAATGACTATGAATTTTCTATATTTTGAATTTTTAAGATATACATTTTTCCATGTGAATTGAACAAAGATTTGCTATAAAAAAATGAACCTATACATTGGACACTCGTGGAGAAATATTAATTAAGTTATAAATTTTTTTGAAAAATAATTATGGTCTTCATATTCGAGTCCTCTTTATATCAAGAGAAAAATTGAAATCAGGTAAATGTATAATATAATAAGTTACATGTGTCAAAAGCCATGTATGTCCAAATTCATGTTAGGTCAACTTTAAACTTTGATTAAATATGAAATACTAAGGATAAAGACATTCGATCACTTGCATGGTTTTGGTATGGATGTTAATAAACTAAATTCGAAAGAATCGCATTGATCTCTATTGTAGAAAAAAAGTTGTGTGTCAAAAACAATATCACGTTTTTAAAAATGTGGTTTTTGATAACATACCAATTTTGACGGAGAAAAAATAATTCAATCAAATAATTTTTTTAAAAAAATTAAAAATATATTTGGATTCCAAATAGAAAAATTTAAAAGACTCTAATTTACTTCATCTTCAAATTCCTAACTGTTAAATGACAATTTGCATCCAAAAGTGAATTTTTTCTTGAAAATTCATAGTTTAGTGTCAGTTTAGGAAAAAAAATGTAACCCATTATGGTGGGTTCACCCTTAATGGAAATTTATCACCTGATCTAGTGAGTCTCCCACCATATGGTAACACTCACACCTTGCAATCTCTCCTTCATGTGCTCTTATCTCATGGTACACAACTTCATGTGCACATGGAAACACGTTAGGTTCCTTTTGTTGGAATTTACAAGTGGGAAGATATACTTCTAAGAGGAGAGGTTGGGGGGGGGGGGGGGGGGTGGTTGAATCATAAGTAACTAATTTTAACCTCTAGAACCTTTTAGCTAAAGACAACACAAGAATTTGGTAACCTAGAAACCCTCCAAAATGAGAAGATAAAATTTGGGATGGGGATGACACCAACAAAGTATCACTACAACAATATGTAACTATTTAAGGTTACAAATTTTGACCACTTCCAATGGTCTTCCATGTGAAAGGCATCTCCTATTAAAGACTTTACACCTTGTTAAAAGTGACCTGGTTAAAGGATTTACATACACTCACTTGGAATGTTACCCTATTAAAGGATTTAGCACCTTGTTTAAAGGCTTACATTATGGCTATTAAACCAATATGGTTGCTAGACCAATCTATCATCATAGGATTTTCATTCCTAATGCAATTGCTAGAGAGTATTAAAAAGTCTTGACGTGATGACTTGCAATCCTTAATTGTTGATTCCAGATCCTTGTTCTACTCTATCTACTCTGATCCTTTCTTGATCTGATATGTCTCTTCTCAAATCTCTAATACTTTGTTCTTGATCAACTAAATTTTGCAATGCTGCTCTTCCTTCTAATTCTTTAAACACCCCTCTAAACTTCACTATAATTCACCCATGCACTTCTCACATCCATACGCATACAATGGGGTTTTGTCCTCCTTTTAAAGGCTTCAAAGACTTAGGGTTGGGTATGAATATACTATCCATATTCATTCTTCATTTCCTGCTCAATTCTTTCACTTTTCTCATTGGTTGCATGCCTTCTCCATTTTTCTTATTAGTTTCATACTGATTACATTGGAAATGCGAAAGATTCAATTTTATCTTCAAGATCCTTAAAGATTCATCCTAAGTCAACTCAAAAATGGTTTACATATGAGTTTGTGAAGGCACAAACTCATATGTTGATTTTGTGTTACTCAACACTTACTAATTGCCGATGCTCAGCACATATAGGAATTTTGTTTCACTCAGCTCCTATAGTAATTTTGTTTCACTCGACATCTATACTATTCTTGACATGTATACTTTGCTCAGCATCTATACTTTGCTCAAAATCTCTTATCACTTGGCATTTGAAGTGCCCTTGGCACCTATTGAATCTCTGGCTCAGCACACACTACAGCTTAGCATATGTATTATACTCAGCATCAACTAAGAATTGGGTTAAGTGTGTTGACACTCATTTTTGAAAACCAATCTGGGACCAACAATCTCTAGCTTTGACATGAGTAGAAAAGACACTTAACTAAGAATTGTGAATCTGATCTCTATGAGTATAATATGTATTCTTTTTGGCATATGTACAAGACTTCAAAAACTTGTTCAAAATTTTGTATACCTCAAAAATTTGTAACTGCCCCTAAGCTGGTGTGCCAATTCTATAATGAAAATTCCATTCCTACAACCAAAGACTCTTGTGCTGAATTTGTCTCATGCTGATGTGTTTGATACTCTTTTCCTTGTGTGTACTCTGTATCAATTTTTTTCTACTCTCCCTTTGTTTTTGCTCCCCTTCTGGTGTGTTTGTACTCTTTGTTTTTGCTCCCCCTTTCATAGCTTCTTGCAAGTTTTGCATCCTTTTTGGCTTTATTCCCTTATTTCTCCTCAAAAATTCAATATTCTATATATCCTCATTTGGGTATATCTCCCCCATATATCTACATAATGTATTATTCCCAAAGTATTATTTCTCCCTCATTCTTATTATATGCATAATGTTTATATCTCCCCCCTTTTGACACTTATGTTAAAAGATCCTCAGAATGAATGGAATATTTAGCCAAAAATGTTTTATTTACCTCCATTATCATCTTTAGAGAAGTTTCCCAATTGTCTAAGGCAATTTCCAGTGATTTGTGTTGGATGGTTGTCTCTGCTACAAGATGTACTAGGCCTTCTAAAGTAAAATGATTAGGATATTTCTTTAAAACATTTTTTGCATAAGCCATTTCCTTATGTTGTACTTCTAGGTGTGGGGTAATGGAAGATTGAATCTATATCAATTTGGCCTTAATATTGGCCTCTTCTGCTATCAATGTAGCTAACTCCTAAATGTGAAGTTTTGTTGCAAAATACTTCTCACTTCGAGCTAGATTTTTGTGTAGCTATGTGCTAGAAATCTTAAGATTTTGTTCCAAGCTCAGTATTCTTCGGCTGGTTTCTTGTGTAAAGTATGATGAGTCACACAATTTAGAGTACAATGATAATATATTCTCAAGTGCTATTTTCACTTTTTCAACTTTTTTAGACAATTCCACTTGTGAAAGAGCTATCTCACTAGATATCTTTTCATTGACTTTCATTTGAAATTTCTTTTTAGACCATTCTAATAATTTAACATTAGTGCTAATGTCTTCATTTTGTACTTGTTCCACTATATTGGATAGCTGCTCCATGATGGGCTTGGTTTCATTAGGTATAGGAAAGCTGAATGCACCAAGATATATTTCTTTGATTTCCACTAATGCTTTCTTTTGTCTATACACTTTTTGAGTATCTCCTTATTCTTCCTTCTCTCTAGTGCCTCTTGCACTTCATTTATCTACAATAGGTTCATTGTCTTGGAGTCATAACTCTGTATGACTATTTCTTTATCAAGTACATGGTCTCCATAGTGAAGTACCTTTGCTACCTTGGTGGAGCGCAAGCTTGGTGCCGATATTTGCAGTGGTACTACATTAGTGCTTGGCTATTTGGTAGGAGTCCCTAAGGTAGGAAAGCTCACTAGTGTCTATATTTCCTCTTGCTCTCTTTACTTAGGGGTTTTCTCCTCTTCCTTCTCTTCTTCTCTACTAGCTTGATCAATGATAATTATTTGAGGACGTGCACCTTAGTTTTGTGCTGTAGGAACATCTTGTCCTATTTGCTCCTTTCATGGCTGCTTGGAAATTGTTGTTGTTATTACTATGGGATGAACCTTAGCAGTTGTGTCTCTTTCTGCTTGCTCTTTTGGTGGATCTTCTATATCTATGGGAGGTTGTGAAGGTGGTTCTTGTGTGTTCACCTTCTTCCTACTGATCTCTACTACAACCTTTTGCAACTCTTCCACACTCACCAAAATAGGATTTGTGCACAGTTGTGATTGCAATGTGGTTTGATAAAGGTTCTTTTTGAGATCCTCTGTAGTTAATGGATTGATGTTCTAACCTGAGGTGTTAGGAACATCCTTGACAATTATAGTTTTTGCAGGTGCTGTATGTAGAGGATTTGGTGGTGGCAATTGGGTGTCTTGGACACTTTGTTCTGGTTGCTGCTCCTCAACTATTGCTTCTTCACCTTGTTGTGTCTTCTCCACTATTTCCTCTTCTTTCTCTTTCTCTCCTTCTTCCTCTTTTTCATTTTCCTCTTCTTCTTCATCATTTCTCCCATCAAAGAGATCTTCCTACCCTTCCTTGACTATTGTCAAACCATAAATTAGTTTCCACATTTGTGTGGAATTTTGCATGTCTTCAATTTGATTTTACAAAATTTTGAAGGCTTTGTATTTGGGTGCAAATTTTCTTCCATGTTTCTTGCTAGCCTTAGTTATTTAACCTTTAGTAAGGTCTGCCATTACATGACCCAATGTTGACTCCCTTATTTCCTTTTCCATATTAAGGCAGTAGTGCCATTTATTCTCTACTATGGAGCTTAGCTCCTTAGGCATAGAATTGTCAAGTTCAAGTGGGGTGGTCTTGAACTTAGCCATCATAGTGTAGATGGACTCTTCCACTATGTTCTATTCTTCTCTTGACAATTTCTTAAAATCAATGGTCTTTAAAATAGTTAAATCTACATTATCTCTAATGTTATTGCAAACATTTTCTAATTTAGACTTGGTAGAATGTCTTACCAATTTGAATTGATCATTATCAGACTTTGTCTTTTCTTCATCTGACTTTAGGGGTGTAATGCGTTTTCTTCTTTTCTTTTGTTCTATAGGCCCTCCTTCCTCTATGGCTTTTTGATTTCCCTATTCTTTTTCCACTTTTTTTTGTTGTTGCCTTGGTATCTACCCTTGTAGTTGGCTTGGTTGGGCTTTGGTTTGTTGCTTTCTTGTTTCCCTTTGCCTGTGCAAATAAATATTTCTATGCCTTTCTTTTATTTGGTTTAGCCTTGGGTGCTTCTTGCTTGGCACCCTCTTCTTCTTCTGCATCCTCTCCCATGCCCTGGGTTAAAGAAAGTGTTTCTTGACCTTGTTCTTCTTCACCATCCTCTGCTTCTTCACATTCTTCTTCTTCTTCTTCTATAGTGCCCTCACCAAATTTGGATTTTAACTTCTTTACAAGTTTATCTTTCTTCTTCAATGTGGAGGAAGTCTTCAACTCCATATCCACCTTTGACCTTACCTCTTCATAGGTTCCAAAATGTGATGCACTTTTTTCCATTTCCTCAACTAGTAGTGCAATTATAGCTACTGATGTCTCATCTATATTTATTTGATAGCCAAGAGGTCTTAACAATCTAACTCTTGGTGTTGCTAGTTGTATGTAAGTGTAATCAATATCTACAAGAAAGCATACATCATTTAAATGCTTTTCTACCAATGAAACTGGTATTCTTAGCCTTTGCTTCATAGTCTTCTTGAAGTGTTTAAAATAGCTAGTCATAAGGGTCTCAAAATTAGCTCCCATTTGTTCTATATATTCATTAACTTGAGCTATGATAGACCTATTTTCTTTCCATACTACTTTACCAAAAGATGGAAACTCATTCTATATATAGAAGAAAATGCAAATCAAAGTTGCACCAAACTTGCATTGGGCTCCCTTGGTTCTTCTTATTGCTGCTAAATTCTCATTAATTTGTTGTAGTTGCAGTTATATGAGATCATAAGTATGATCCTTTTACACCAATTTGTAACCCACATCCTCTACAATGCAAGGCACACCGTTAAGTCTGTTGGATTGACAGAACTTACGTGTAATGACTCTAACAAAAAAATCAACATGAGGATCATGAATGGTGTCAATTTTCATTCCTCTCTTGTTCCACTTAGCGCCAATGTTATTTTCAATTGCTTCCTTAGAATCACTCCTAAAGGTCTTTGGCTGATCTAGGGTTGGGTACCCTGTCACTCTATGCACAATTCTCTTTGTGATATTTACTGGACCATCTTCTAGCCATAAGCTTCCATCATGTATCCTGCTAAGCACTAGCCTGATCCATTCAATTTTTTTGCAAACTGTAGGGAATTCTAGGGTACGTGTTATACCCTTCTTTTCAACAATCTAATTCTCTTCTTTCAAAACTCCATTATCACACAATCTCTCATAGGCTTCCCTCATCTCCATGTCTCTTATGGATCCAATTTTACAATTGTAACATCTTCTAACATCTTGAACCATAATTACCTTAGGGGGTATGACAGATAGGGTTCCAATTTTACTCGGCTTTCACTACCAACTTGGCTACAACTTATCATTCAGCTTCTATTATCTTTGGGAATCAACTCAGCATGTATTGAAATTTTACATGGCATCTAAGGGAAACCTTTCCAACTTGGCAACACTTATGAAATCTTAAAATTTGATCTTTGCATCTCTATTCATGTTGATCTCTTCCTTTCAGTACTTGCTTATTGAGGAACTGATATATGATAAAGCTTTGTAAATTAGTTCCTCATGCCTTCTCTATTCTTAGTTTGATGAAGTGTGACCACTTGACCTTTTAGGTGAAGTGATCCCTTCATTTGATTTGTTGCTCCCATCTTTCTTCTTCCAAGTCTTATTCATTTCTCCTCTAATGTGTTCAACATCTACCTTCTCTTTTCCTTTGTTGATCCATGAGTTGGGTGCCTTTGACCTTGTTGGGTAATTCTTGTTGATATGACCAATCTTTAAACAACTAAAACATGTGGCTTGGTTGAGCCATCTATTGTAGTTTCCTCTAAAATATGTTCTTATGCAATTTTTAGGAATGTGTCCATATTCTTGACAATAATGACAACATACCTAGTGTTGTAATCCCAGTTGTAGTAATCTCCATGGTTATTTCCCCTTGTTGGTTGATTAGGTGTCCACATAGGCTTTGATTTGCACTCAAAACTTCTATGTCCATACTTCTTGCAATTGTAATAGTGACCTTAAAATCTTGTTGTTGTGATAGTCCTAGTTCTGCAGTCATGTACTTGATGTCCTTGCTTTTGGAACTTATGACAATGACTCACATTCTTAGGTTTGTCATGCTAATGAGTACTCTTGCTCCTACATACATTAGAGGCATGTCCTTTTTTACCATATAAATGACAAGTAGGTTTAGTATTCTTAGATTTGTTTCTCCTTTCTTCTGCAATCTTGGATGACTCTCCTTGTTCAGTGCTAGTGTATCCTAGCCCTGAAGTATCATTGCTAGCCCTTGGTGATTTCAATAACTGATCAAAGTACTTAATAGCCTCATTTGGTTTGTTGAAGCTCTCTACAATCTCCTTCTCTCTTTTCAAGTCATTTTGTAGTTGTTCATTTTGCATCTTTAGTGTAGAGATCTCAATGTGTTTGAAATTTGGTTCATGATGTACATTCATCATCTGGCTTAGGGAGTCTAGCCACATGGTTAAAATTCTTGCAAGCTCAATTGACTTTTCTTCGATTCTGTTGGCAAGATTCCTCTTGTACTCCTCTAGCATAGCCTTCTTCAATGACTCTTTTCTTTTGTTCGGTCACTTCACAAAGAATCATGGCTTTTGACTCTTGTTCAATCTTGAGTGTTCCGATTTCTTCTGCTTGGGCTCTATTTTTCTCCATTAGGTCTACTATTGCTGCATCAAACTCTTTAGAATATCCATTTGCAAACAATTTTGAGATGTCAATATCCTTGTATTGTGTATCATTCTTTGCTATGGTGATGTCTCTTCTTCTTTTTAAGGATTTTCTCAGTTCCTCTCTAGCTTCTTCCAAGGTGTGTAGAGCAAGTTGTATATCAATTGATTGATTGTCTATGATATTCCCAAGTTTGTAGACTTCCATTTCCAAATCTTTTCTCCAAGTTCTAAGGCTCGTCCTTGTGAGAAGTTGGCTCTGATACCAATTGTTGAAATTTACAAGTGGGAAGATATACTTCTGAGAAAGGGGGGGGGGGGGAGGGGGTGAATTAGAAGTAATTGATTTGAACCTCTAAAATATTTTAGCTGGAAACATTCACATGCATCTAATTCATCTAGTAAACATGAAAGTAAAGACATGCATAGAAATAGATAACACAAGAAATTGGTAACCTAAAAACCCTCCAAAATGAGAAGGTAAAATTGGGGTGGGGAAGACACCCACAAAGTATCACTTTAGCAATATGTAACTATTTAAGGTTATAAAGTTTGACCACTTCCAATGGTCTACCCTATTAAGGGCCGATCATGTTAAAGACTTTACACCCTATTAAAAGTGACCTGGTTAAAGGATTTACAAACACTCACTTGGAATGTCACCCTATTAAAGGATTTAGCACCTTGTATAAAAGCTTACAAAATTTTTGTTAAACCAATATGGCTGCTAGACCAACCTATCATCATAGGATTTTCATTCCTAATACAATTCCTAGAGAGTATTAGAAAGTCTTGAACTAATGACTTGCAATCCTTAATTGCTGATTCCAGATCCTTCTTCTACTCTATCTACTCTTTTCCTTGTTTGATCTGATATGTCTCTTGTCAAAACTTTGATACTCTATACTTGATCAACTAAATTTTGCAATGCTACTCTTCCTTCTAAGTCTTTAAATGCTACTATGAACTTCAATATAATTCACCCATATAGTTCTCACATCCATATGCATACAATGCAATTTAATCCTCCTTTTAAAGGCTTCAAAGACTTAGGGTTAGGTATGAATCTATGATCCATATTCATTCCTCATTTCCCACTCAATTCATTCACTTTTCTTATTGGTTGCATGCCTTCTCCATTTTTCTTATTGGCTACATGCTGATTACATAGGAAATATGAAAGATTTGATCTTATCTTAAATGTTCTTCAAGATTCATCCTAAGTTGGCTCAAAAATTGTTTACATCTGAGTTTTTGAAGGCACAAACTCATATGTTGATTTTGTGTTACTTGAAACTTACTAATTGATGATGCTTGGCACATATAGGAATTCTATTTCACTCGGCTCCTATAGTAATTCTATTTCACTAAGTATCTATAATTTTCTCAGCATCTATGCTTTGCTTGGCATCATTTATCACTCAACACTTGAAGTTCACTTAGCATCTATTGAATCTCTAGCTTGGCACACACTGTAGCTTGACATATGTATTATACTCGACATCAACTAAGAATTGGGTTAAGTGTGTTGACACTCATTTGTCAAAATGAATATGAAACCAACACCTTTGGAATAGAAAAATCAATCATCAACCTTACTTTTGAATTACAAGATTCATTAATGTCATTGATCAAGATGTTTTTTGCCTCATATCCCAAAGATGTTTGTTCAAAATCATAGTTTCCCTCCATTGCGATCTCCTAAGCTAATAGGAAATCAGGACAACTTTGCTCTGAATGGAATCCAAATGGATGGATTCTACATGAATAAGTTAGTGCATGGTTTTATATATGTGTAGAATACCCACAAATAGACATTTCCTCTGTCAAGCTTGATACCAAATTGATCATTCTATCCATCAATTCTAATGAAAAATCTTATTTTGAGGGAGGTATTTTATCATTATTCAAATGGGAATCAATATCACAATATGAAGCATTGGTATCTTAGTGATGACCTCCTAATTCAAAAACCTTTCCAACCTTGGGATCTTCTACATTTCCATCACTTTTAGCAACTTTGAGAATTTTTGCAACTCCTTAAGGTTTTGGAACTTCAAAATTTTCTATATCCTCAAAATTTCTTTGCATATCCACACTTATCGAAACATCAACACTTGGAAGGATTTCTTCATTTAATGGGAACACAAATTCCTCTTAATCATCTTCATTAGTTTGGCTCCTTTAGATTTATCACATGATTCAAACACCATTGCACTAAACTGTAAAGGTTGTTCCTCTATGATTTGGGGAGACTAATCTAAAACACAATTGTGCCCATATCCATTATCACTTAGTCTCATACCTGTAACACCATTATTCTCATTATTGATTTTACTATAAAGGCCAAAAATTTTGATCTAATTTTGATAATAATTGCTCTTGGTAGCTAGTTGTCTTGGATGATTGCCTTAGTTTTTGGATAAATTCTACTTTATTTTGATGAGTTTGTTGGATAAAAGAGACATCATCTTCTTTATGGCCTTAATCTCACTAGCTATATTGTTCTCGATTTTGTGAGGTGGAGAAGTATTTTTTTGAAAGAATACAATCTTTTAGGGCTCATACCTTGAATATGTAATTACTGGCATTGGAGCAACAATAACTTTCTTTGTGAATGTAATAGCCTCTTTGAAGACCTTTTCAATGGTATCAATGTCTTTGGGTGGGAGCCTTCTTAGAAAACTAGAAATTAATGAATCCATCATTACAAAATATATCTAGATGATAGCCTCTTTGGGTATAATGTAAGGAAACTCCATTCTTTGATACATCCTATAGAAGTGATGATTAAACTGTGAAATAGTCTTATGAGGATCCCTCTTAATCAAGATGAACTGATGATATAGGATAGCTAGATCAATATATATCTTGAATTTTTCTAGAAACTTTCTCTCAAAGGAATTATAATCCCTTATTGATGTTGGTGATAGATTGAGGTGTCAATTGAATGCCATTTCCCCCAAAGTGCAATAGAAAAAGATAGAATACCATGTCCATATACTGAATCTGGTTTTGTTTACTTCTTGAAAAATTTAATATGATCTTTTGTTGTTCGTGATTCTCCATAGATAAACCCTGGGCAAAACCTTTTAGGATTTTTGGGCAAGTTGTGTAATGGTCTAGTTAGGCTCAAAGGTGTTTGGGCATTAAAGAAAGATAGAGTGCATAATGATTGGAGTGTGTGAAGTAGAATGTAAAGTTAATGATGATGATGGAATGTGTAATGTGAATGGGTGGAGTTCTTGGTATCCCTTATCACTATGATGCTTGTGAAAGTGACTAAGTTATAGGAACTTGTGTTTATTATCGAAAAGTGCACCTTTGAAGAAGAAAATTTTCTCAAAGTAGTGCACCTTGCACACCTCACACACCTACGCACCTAGTGACAAGACTCAAAAGCCCAAATATTCTTGGAAGTGTCAATTTTCTTGAGTTAGATTTTTTTTAACTTTAGAATTTTCTAAGTTTACATTTTTTTTTCAACTTTAGAATTTTCTAGAGTAAGGATTTTTTTTTTAATTCAGGATTTTCTAGAGTTAGATTTTTTTTCCAACTTTAGAATTTTCCATAGTTAGACATTTTTTTTCAACTTTAGATTTTTTCTCAACATCGTAATTTTCCAAAGTTATATTTTTTTCAACTTTAGAATTTTTGGTGTAAATAAGTATTTACTTATTACACTTTACTTAAGTTTACTTAGGTCAACGCATTATTTTATTATTTCTTAAGTGGGACACTTAGGAGTTTGCGTAATCTTATAAGTTCTCATGTTGAAAACATTGGAGTTTGCATAACTAACTGAGTTGTCATGTAGAAAACACAATTGTTTGCACTCCTATTTTAGCACATGGTGTCTACAAAATAATTTTGTGTGCTACATCTTTGTAGGCTTTCATCATTGCACTTACTCCTTTGCTTAATGGAAGATAATCCACACTTTGTGGACATGTGTTTGGTTGTATGACTTATCATGTTTCTGATTCTTATGCATTCTAGAAGCATTCTAGAGACCTTTATATATAGGCACTCCTAGTGTACTTACACATTGAATGAATATCATATCATCATTTTGATCATACTCATTTAGTCTACTGCTATTCTTATGCTTGAGTTCCTTAGTCTTGGGTATTTTTTCTTAAGGAAAATTCTTACATGGTATCAAAGTAGAGAGATATTCTCTTCACATAGCTATTTGAGACCATTATTGCTTCAACACTTTGACCAAGACCTGGAGAAGCCATAGAAATTGGGAGCATCTAGAGCCAAATCACCATTGCATCTGGAATGTCCTTTTTGTGAAAATTGACTATAAATTTTCCTATATTGGGCCAAACACAATTTTGAGGCAAAAGGTTTTTCCAAACTGGGACCTGAAGGCCCTGATTTGAAAATTTGGTATGATGTATTAAATTTGCACAATTATTTTGTTCAGATCTATAATTATTTCATCTCTACAAATATTTTCAATTTTTTTTTTGCTGTGTAAGGCCTATAGAGATTTTTTTTTCCAAGAATCGAGCACTGACACCTCGACCCCTGCAAGCTGAATATTCCATCAACATCTTAATTAATCGGTGGACAACATATTCATATTTTGATGGAATTCAAATTGAATTGGAATTCATCAAAATTTTGACTTATAATTTAATTAGCAACCAACTCAATATCCAAGAAATTTTTTTGCAAGGCACAACCTCGTCGGTGACCTACCTTTTTCAAAA
Organism: Cupressus sempervirens; assembly: GCA_028749045.1. Taxonomy (NCBI): domain Eukaryota; kingdom Viridiplantae; phylum Streptophyta; class Pinopsida; order Cupressales; family Cupressaceae; genus Cupressus; species Cupressus sempervirens. The sequence goes on along the minus strand of CM053786.1, from coordinate 305,981,589 downwards.
AGCTCACAATCCTTTTTTCTTATATAGTGGACAGTTTAATATCCCCTGCATGTGGGATTAAACTCCACCCCACCAATAACCATGCAATCTTTTATGGGCCCACATTTTAATACTTTTATGGGAACAATAGCTCACACACTCATCATAGAATAACAAGCTGCCACATGTCCTAGCATATGTGGTGATAGTTCAGTCGAAGATCGCCCACGTGGTACATAACTATTGTGCCATCTATACAGTAGATCTACCATGTTGTCTACACATTTGCAGTGACATGTAAGTCAACCATACCTACCATACTATCCATGTCTATAGGTGCCATACTTTTTGTATAATTCACATCATCGCCACATCATGAGCAAGGGACCAATTTTTGCTAACATCATCACTTTCACAGTATTAAATTTGATGACCATTTAACTATCATTTAGAGGTAGATTAGAACTATTGTGATGGCCATTTGAATTTCAAATTTAACCTCATCTTTTTCGGATTAGACCCCTCTCTAGATTGATTTTTTATTTGACAGTTCAACTTTGGAAGGTCATATCTCAGTCAATTGGGCTCTAAATTAGGTATATATTTTTAAATTTTGGTTAGAATTTGCTATAAATTTTAGTGGTGTAGTTTTTTCTTATTTTTGTGGATAGATTTATAAGAAATTACATCTTTTGGTGACTGTACCTATCCAATCCTACATTTTGCAACTTCAATTACTCTATACATGCTCATTTGGACTGAAAAATAGGTTCCATTTTCTTTGAAAGTGTGTTATTTTTTGTCTACTTTCTAGATCTATAATTATATTATAGGATTGTGTGGAAAAAATTATCACTTTCATTATTAGGTCTTTTTCTACATTGTAATTCTTTGATACATCTTCAAAATTGCTATATATCTAAGATACATTGTAATGTTTCAGTTTTGAACTCCATAAGGAGGTTGTAAAAAGGCAAAATCAAAACTTCACTAAGGCCAAAATTGAAAAGTGGCCATTGTAAATGCACTACATATAAAGTGCCAAAAGCATCTTTTTTGGAGGGGTTTCTTGATTGAGTGAAAAGGGGGGGGGGGGGGGGGGGGGGAGGGAGGGTGCACGGGGAGAGTGTTCTTGGTGTTCTATTCCTCTTTTCCTATTGTTTTCTTTCATTTTTTGTATCATGGAAAATTTTAAGTTTCCAAAACTAACACCACATAACTATGCTACATGGTCAATTAAAATGTGGTGTCACTTAATGCATAATGGAGTTTCTTGATATGTAGATGGTACCCTTCCTTAACCAATAGGTGATCAAGTATCTACAAGTGAAATCTCCGCTTGGGAAATAATGGATAGGAAAGCTCTTGGTGATATTTGTTTGGGGGTTGAAGACAAGATCATCTATTAGATCTAGAAGTCTCATACATCCAAGGAAGGTTGGGATACCCTCAAAAACATATATGGTAAAGTGTCTGAGGAAGATATTTACAAAATTAAAGATGAGCTTATCTCCCTATATCCTAAGACATTTGATTCTATATAGGATTTCATCATAAAGGCGAATGAATTAAGAATGAAGCTTGATGATTGTGGGAGTCCTATTAAAGATGAAAAATTAATCTATCTCATTCATAATAAGCTACCATCTGAGTAATCCACATTTTTTTCTTCTTACAACACCACAAAGACTATATTAGAGGCTTCCTATTAGAAGCTCTTTTTTGATCATTATGCTCAGCTATTGGATGAAGAAGAATAGAAGTTGAAATCAATGGGGATTCTCAATTCGTCCAAGTCAAATGCATTGGTAGCAAATAATGAGGGTTTTCATAATTCAGCTAGTCAATCTTCAAACAAAGGAAAGGACAAGAAAAGGAAGTGGAAAAATAAGACACAAGAGGATTTAGAAAAGACAACACCACCATCAAATTAACAAGGACAACCTTTCTCAAATTCAAACAAGAAGGGGCCACTAATAAGGAAAAGAAAAAGTGTGCTTATTGCAAGAAGTTGGGTCATGATGAACATGTGTGTTATCATGGAAAGATTGACAAGTTAATGAACATCATAAAGAAACACAATGTTCCTCTACCTAATGCTTATAAGGAGAAAGCATCTTCATCTTTATATTCAAAGGCCAAAGGGCAAGCACTTATGGGGAATGCAAGTTCTTTAGTGGAATAGATTCTTGACTTGGGTTCCTCATATCATATGGGTTCTTCAAAAGGAGATTTTTTTTACTGAAGCAATCTCAGGTACCACACATCTTTGTAGGAGATAATACAAAAATGGAAGTTGAAGGGAAAGGACATGTGGAGATGGAAAATGGAGAGTTCAAAGACTTTCTCTATTTTCCTAACTTAAGCTCTAATCTCCTCTTAATTTAGCACATCACTCACCTTGGAGATGGAAATAAAGTTGAGTTTCTTCCAAATTTAGTAATGGTGTGCACTCTCAAGGATTATTCATTGGTTGCAATGGGGAAAGTTAATCATGACACAAAGTTGTATTCTTTCTCCCACTTTGTGCCTAAGTCTCCTTCACATGCTTTGTTGACTCAATATCATCCATAAATCAAATTATGGCATGAGCAGTATGGACATCTAGCCTTCTGCTATCTTCAACAACTTTACTAAAAAGAAGTCTTCAAGAGCACTAGTTGTTCTTTAGTTGGTTCACATGGTACTAGTAGGTCCTTTTGTAGTGGCATCAATTAGCCAAGGTCACTACATACTCACTTTCACTAAAGACTTTGCACACTACATATGGATCTACTTTCTTCATCATAAGAATGAATTATTGGACAAGTTTCTAGCCTTCAAGACTCCTGTTGAAATGCAATCAAGGAAAGCCATCAAAGTTCTTAGGATGGACAATGAAAGTAGATATGTGCAAACAAGACTTAAAGAGTTTTGCAAACTTGAGGTTATTTATCATCATAATCCACCAGCATTTAGTTTGCATAAGACAAATGTTGCAACACTGAGGTTATGAAATCTTAATTCTATGGCAAGTTGCATGATACAAGCCAAGTCTCTTGATCCATCACTAGAAGTTGAAGCTATCCATAGTGCCAATCACATACTTAATATGTCTCCTCATAATACCTTAGATAGAAAGAATCCTTTTGAGGCATGGTGCTGTATAAAACTAGTTGTGAAACACTTCAGAGTCTTTAGATGTCTAGCATGGGAAAACATGTCTTCTAGGGGATGCAATGTGCCACCACCTAGGCCTTGTACTTTCATCAGATATGAAGATGGTGTTAAGGCATATAGACTTATGGATTTTGAGACTAATGAGATTTTCATTGAGAGGAATGTACACTTTGAGGAAAGTTCACCCACCTCACCCTCAAATGCTCTCCACACTTATACATAGCAAAAATTGATAGTGACACTAGCAATAGTGGTTCAACAGACTCAGATATGTGGGATCCTATTGATAGTTATAGGAAGAGGTCACAATATTAGCACATTCTACAATCATATATTGACATAGTAATAGGTCCATCACAATAAGATACACCTAGTCTTCTAGCTCTAGCATCAGAAGATGACTACATAGAAGATATTTAGGTTTCTTTGTGGAGTCATACATTTTAGATTTAGAAGACATCATTGATGATATACATCTTCTCTGTGATAGAGAAGATCCTCCTTTAGTTGGTGCAAGGGCTCACTCTGACCCTCATGTCCATTGTCTACATGATCAATCTTCCCAGGTTGATATGATTGTGGATCCTTATGTATAATAGTTGTAGGAGGTCTCTTTATTAGTTAAGGAGATAGTATATTCTTTAGGATAGGTTTTACATCCATCCTTTCTAGCTTTGACATTGTTCTTTCTAGAAACATTGGAAGGGGCAACAATTAGTATCAACATAGGGATAGTTGAGAAAATTTCAGAAGCATTATTGATCATCAGGATTCTCTCCACACATAGGGGAATTATCTCTTATGTAAAAATGATATTGTTTCTTTTGAAGGGGAGGAAAATTATTCAATAGTCCTAGATCAGCCTCTACATTGGAGCACCTATCACTGATCAACATTCCTGATTTGGGGTGTGGGACTACCTTGTCTCTCTTCTTCTTCTCTTTTATTGGGGGACTTTTTTCTCTTATGGGGTTTTTTCCTTCTCATACTTCTCTATTGTATATACTTGATGTATGTCATAATGGGGGGGAGGGGTCTTGATTACTCCATCCATCCATGCATCTTGATTATTCATCTCTCTTTTTGGGTGATGGTTTTTCCCATGAGTTTTTCCCTCTTTCTCTACTTTATGAGAGATTTCATTTCATTATGTACATGGGTACCTAACATGACCTAGTAGCTGTGAACCATCTTGCATTTCATTCTAGATTTCACAAGCTTAAGTGCATTCCCCTAAGTTGCACTTAAGGAAGGGGGTATTGCTGTAAATAAGTATTTACTTATTACAATTTACTTATGTCTACTTAGATTAATGTATTATTTTATTATTATGCATTATTTTATTATTTCTTAGGTTAGACACTGAGGAGTTTTCTTACTCTAATGAGTTTTAATGTTGACAACATCAAAATAAGAAAATCTAATTTAGGACATGGTGTCTACAACACTGGAGTTTGCATAATTAAATGAGTTGTCATTTAGACAATACAATTATTCACACTCCTATTTTAGCACATGGTGTCTACAACATAATTTTGTGTGCTACACCTTTTTAGCCTTATCCTCTCATCATCACACTTACTCCCATGCTTAATGGAGGATAACCTACACCTGGTGGACATGTGTCTAGTTGTATGACTTATCATGTTGTTGATTCCTATACATTTTGGAAGCATTCCAAAGGCCTTTATATATAGGCACTCCTAGTGTACTTACACATTGAACAAATATAATATCATCATTTTGATCATACTCTTTTGGTCTATTGTTGTGCTTATGCTTGAGTTCCTTGGTCTTGGGTGATTTTTCCCTAAGGAAAATTCTTACAAGAATTTTCCATAGTTAGATTTTTTTTCAACTTCAAAATTTTCTAGAGTTAACTTTTTTTCTCTAAAAATTGTAGAGTTTTGAAATAATAACTTTATTTTTTGAGCCAAATGGTTTTTAGACCTTCCTTCTAGCACCACTTCTATTGAGTTTTCATTTTGCACGATGCTTAATGATAATAATCCTTTCAAACTTCTCACTTGTAAAGTTAATTGGGATCAACTCCAAGGTTTGAGGTGATCTTGTGACCTACTAGTATCTGCTTTGTAGAAGATAAATATTAGTATTCATTGGGAGGCCTTTATTGGTTTGAACCAATTTTGGATAACATGACCAATCTACTTGCTATTTCAAAATAACCATAAAAGAGATATGTTTTTTGGTATTTTCTATTTTTAAATGAATGCAATCTAATAATGAAACTATATGAATTCTTAATTTAACCAAGGGGTTAGTAAAGAAAACAAGAAAGGTAGATAAAAAAGAAATGTAATCAAATAACACAAAAAGTAAATCCTAATAGACATAAACCATAGTAACAACATGTCTGTGAGTTAAGCCTTTGAAAACATTGGTAGGTAACCAATGAAAATAGAAGCACTGTTTCCTTAATTCTACTAATGCAATCATCAACAAGAATTCAATAACTATAAGATGTTTCACTTTTCATAAAATTGCAAGGCCACAGAAAGTGTGCTCATGAGAGACAAAAAGCTATTCAGAAACAAAATGGTTATCTCTTGTCAAAATAAGTATGTCAGTAGAATTTGTACACCCATATCAAACAACAGAATTAAAAGATCACACAACTAGAATATCACAATAAAACTATTCGCTCAATTTAATTCCATGAACATACATTAACAAAATATAACACACTTAGGAAAGAATCACTACAGTCCAAATGTGAGCACCAATAGCATATATTATTGCATCAAAATAATGGCAGCCTGGAATACATATTACATTCTTGAACTTATAGGAAATCATCTCCTAAATTTTTTTTGAGAGTGAGAAATATCTCTATGCAAATATATGCTTCTAAACTAATAAAAAAAATCTATTTATGTATGAACTAACTCTTTGATAGGTGCTATATAGGACTCCATTCTTATCTATATCATTTAATTGATGCATGAGCCTTTACATGTCTTAAAACAAAGAAAGCATGAGAAACTAAGATGAAGAAAACCATTAGATGATGTAGCAGTCTTTGGAGGTGCCAAAACGAGAAGGTCAACCTTCTTTGGATGTTTGTAGGAGTTAAACTTCCATCATAATGCATTTTTAGTGCATGGAAACCTCTAAATTTGGAAGTGACAATTAACTCTCAGTGCATCTTTAAAGAAGCATTCCTTGGGAGAATCACACCTACACCCAATGCATCAGTGCACCTATGTACCTTGGAAGCTCGAAAGCTCAATTCACCAAAAAATCAAAGTTCTCTATTTTGAAAATGGTTTCTAGGTTTTTCTAAGATGAGGTCTGGGATCACTTGTGTACGTACTTTGATCCTTTTGATGATCTATACCCTCTTTATAGAAAAAAAAATTCATAAGAAGTGCACCTTGAAAGAAGTACACCTACACACCAGCACGCCTACACACCTGGGAGAAATTTGTGTGAGGTGATTAATTCACCAAAAAATCAATGATCTTGGTTATGAAAATTATTTTTGGGTTTTGCTAAAATGGGGTTTTAGATCACTTTTGTGTACTTACATTGATCCTTTTGATGATTTATACCCTCTTTATAACCAAACACTTTTGTAGACTTGAACTCATTCTTCTTCTAAAATCCCAAGACACCCATGTTGAATCTTTTCATTAACAGTTGCATAAGATGAGGAAACTATTTTGGTTCATGCATCCAACCTATGTATCTATAATCTTTAGTGAAAATTCATGAATCAAAACTTACATGTGACTCCTGTAAAGGTGAAGGTTACCAACTTAGGTGAGATCTCTATTGTTGCTGATAATGAAGATGCTATGACGATATGTGCACATGCACATTATGCACATCTTCATTCACTATAAAGTCCATTCCTTGATTTTTTCTTTTCTCTGGCTATTCGATCCTTCCTAGTCAGAGACCAAATGATCTAGATTATCCAGAATGATTAAATGTTTGAAACTTTTCATATCTTTTTAAACAAGACTTTCTAGGCATTTTTAATTAACTCTTTCAGGGATCTTCTACTCAAAATTTCAAGTTGAAACTTTCATCAGTCCCTCAAACTGGCTAGTTAAAGGATTGATATTTTAGGGACTAAAATTAGACTTTTAGTTCTTCCTTCCAACAGTGTAATTAGTTTTGAATTCTGAGCTCTAGGTCAAAAGTTATGAACCAGACAAGTTATGGATGCCCATTTTATGTGAATAAAGAAACAAACATTAGTCCAAAAATCTGAAAATCAAACCTTAAAAAAACTCTAATTGTGACAAAAAATGACCCAAAATGTAAAACCTTAAACTAAAACACCTAAAAAACCTAATTTACACCTCTAAAGAAAAAAACATTGGCACACCTTGAACATCTTGAAGGTGTTCTATGTGTGCTAGTGTGCACCTCAACACCAAAATTCACTTTTCCCTAAAAACCTCTAGCTATTAACTAAATTTTTCAAATAGTGAGCCAGACTAGGCTTAGACACTATGTAGGACCCTAAAAAAGACTTAGACCCTAGACTAGGGGTCTGGACAACAAAAAAATATACTAGGGAGTCCCCATTTTGTGACTCAAAATGGGGCATGCATTGTAAAACCACAAAATAGTTCAATAATTATTTAAATGGACAAGAAATATTGTTGTAGAGAGCTAAGAATAAGTTTGAGAATAAGGTTTTCAAATTTATTTCTCAAAAAATTGCTATCTATCAAGTAGAATTATCTACTATTATAGGCTCACTAGAGACTTCTTGCAATAATGTGTCTTTACTATTTGGTAAACTCTATGATATATCAATTTTCACTAAGGAAATAAAAGATAAACTATCAAAGATTGATGAGGATCTGAAGGAAAGTGCATAGTAGTTGCAACTTGACTCGAGCTACAACTCTGCCCATTACACCAAGATTAGATTCCTGATTGATATGGAGGTAGGATTGCTAAGAGAAGAGGCAAGAACAAGAGCTACATTGATAGATATATAGAATATGATTCTCCCAAACATGGATGAATTGCAAAAAAACATTTCACATGCTAAAATGCTCATCCATGACAACAACTTCTCCATTGTAAACCATATGATTGAACTATCATTAGAAGTGTAGATTGCATTGCACACATGCAAGGTGTTGCGAGAGAATTGGGACAAGGCTTTGGCACTTATCTTAAAGGTGCATTTAGATTTCTTCTCACATTTTTGAATTACTGTATAGTATATATAACATAAATCTTTGGCATTAATGTCAAAAAGGGGGAGAAGATTAAAGATTATAGAGAAAAGGAGAACATGTATATTATATAAAAAGGGAAAAAATGTATATATATGTATTGTGAAAAAGGACAAGATGTATAGAAAAGAAGAGAAAATGTATATATCAGATGTGAAAAGATGTAAAGTATACTATGTATTATGCATGGGGGAGAATTATTGTATTATTCATGCACAAAAATACATCTATTACAAAACCAATTTTGAAAAATCTCAAAAAAAGTATACTCTGTCGAGTTGGAGACATAAGGCGATGGATAAAGGTGTTCTTGAACATTTTGAATTTAGTTTTCACTGATAAGTGTTTTTGTCACTATTGCCAAAGGGGGAGATTGTTGACATTTTAGTCATGTTTCTTATTAGTGACATACACTTATTTAGATTGTAAGTATGTACCAAGCATATTGTATAATTAACAGTGTTAACCAAGCATTTCAAATGCTACCAAATTTTACAGTTGCTACTGAGTCCCTTGGATAGTATTCAGTTTGCACCGAGCAATTACTAGAAAATTTTTGATCAGTGGTGTAAACCAAGCATCACAATGTATGCCAAGTTTAGTAGTGCAAACTGAGTTATGCAATGCATACCGAGTTCAAAGTTACTATGATGAGAGTCTAGTGTTAATTGAGCTACTCAAATGCTAACCAAGTGACACAATTTATACTGAGCTCATAGTGATAGGATTGCCTGAGGTATGCAATGTGAATTAAATGATTCAGTTTATATGTCGAGTTTCACAATATTCATCAAGTCACCAATGTAGACCAAGTACAAGACTACTTGGAAGTGATCACTATGGACCAAGCTTCTACATATACCAAGTACATGATGATCCTAAGCATTGATAGTGGACACCAAGTATCAAGATCTCATCGAGCTAGTCTTTAGAACTTGAGTGATTTTATTTGGCTAACTTTGTGATTTTTGTGTAAACATGTATTATTGTCGGCTTTGTAATTTGTTAAAATTGGATTGGTATATATGTAATTTATTGTATCACATCCAACATGATGATATGATGTAATGTAACAAGAAGAGAAAAGAGGGGAGAGAATTAGAAAGGCTATATTAGTATAAGGAGAAACAAAGGTTTTTATATCATAGCAAGGTGATTTCTATACTTAAAGGAATCTCATTTAGTAGACCAAGTTGTAGATCAAAGATTAGTTGTTGTTTCATCCTTATAAGTGGATTAGTCAAATCCTTTTAACAAGGTAGACCTAACAATCTTATGTATATCTGTTTATCAAGTGCATACTTCATATGTTTGCAAATCCTTTTGCAAGGTGGACCTAGTAGTCATTATTGCTCCTAATAGGGTAGATCATCAAAAGTCATCATTGTAAGCATTAATAGAACAACTTTATACTGTAGTACTAAAGCTTGTAGGTATCATACCCACCCTAGTTTTACTTTCTATTTGGAAGGTTTCTAGGTCACCAAATTATATCATAGTGTCATGAATGTTTTAATATTTTCACTTTCCCATGCATGCAATTAAATCAAAATACACATGAAGGCTTAATTTCTATTTAAGGATTAATTTTTATAAGTTACTAATTCATCCCTCCCCTCTTAGTATCTTAGGCTATCATAATATTTCCAACACATACTCCATAAAGGATTTCACTACCCAAGGAAGGAGGAAAGGCCTACCAACATATGGAAGCACTTAGGCCTTTGGGAAGTTCTCCAAAGGTCTTTGGAAAGAGAAAAAGACAAGTAGCTTGGTTTACATAAATGCTAGAGTAGTTAAGTAGGATATTTCAAAATTAAATGTTGGTTAGTAATTTGGTGATTGGAACATGATGTTTTGTAGAAATTATTTATTAGTAAAATGTAATAGGGGGCTACCAAGTGGCCAAGTCACCCACTTGTATTGTGTAAGGGATTAGGATAGTAGTTTAGCATGATAATGTAGCTTAAGTGGTAATATGAGTTAGTTAGGAGTAGTTAGTAAATGTTAAATTAAATTTAGTAGTTAGTCTAAGATAAATTCAAAGAAAATGCTTAGTGGTTAGTAAAGAATGTTTAGTGCAATGAAAATGATTATTTATTTATAATATGAATGTTAAATAGTTTGAGATAGAAGTGATGGGTAAGTAGTGAATCTTTAGAAAATATAGGTGATTAAGATTTAAGTAAGTGTTAGTGGTAAGTAAACATTATTTAACAAGTATAAGCTATATAGTTATGATTAATGAAGGATTAAGTGCACCATGGATTTAAATTAAAATGGTATTTATATGGTTTTATTATAATGTCATAAATATGTTGTGACATTGGCTAATGGGGAAAATTATAGTAGCTAGGAGTTTATGTTGATGAAGTAAGTGTGTGGGTCGTTATTTTATTATAAGGTTATAATATTTTGAAAGATTTAATTATTTTATTTAGGAAATTTTTTTAACAATGCTTTATAATAATCTCTTTGTATTTTATTATGGGTGTACATAATTCAAACTACTAAGATTATAGTTTTGAAGGGGTTATCAAAGGGTTCTTGTATGGCCAACTTATTGCTAGCATAGGATTAATTTTTGCTATGTAAATGTATGTTGTAATTGTTTAAATGATGAGTATTTAATTTCTTGATTTAGTTCTAATAGGCTATGTTAATACTCAGGATCAAGTATTAAGGTGATAGGTCAGCTTCCTAAAGATCCAGAACTAGCTCACCGAGGACTTGAACTAGTATAATGAAATGAATTTAAGTTATCATACCAACCTAATAAAAATTGTGTTATTGAGAAAATAATTTTTTGAAATAAAATATAATTAAGAAAGGTTATCTTAATCGTTAAATAGGATTAAAACCCAAATGTGTCAATTAAGGGTTATGTTTCCACCATCATGATTGAAAATAGAATGTGTGTATCAAACCTCACCTAAAGTAAACCTATCCAACTCAATTCAACTTACGAACTTGGAAATCCTACATAATCATCAAATACGATGGTATACCTTGGTAAACATGGCATTATGCTTTAGATCAATTGACTTAACCTACATGAATTATGTGTTCCTATAGCACTAGGACTTAGGGTTTCAAACCTACGTCGTGTGTTGGAATACCGACTCTGAATCTTGATGATATTAAATGGAAACTCACTTTTAATCCTTTTTCAACTTTCCTTAACCTTTTAAGTGTAGCATTTTTTAACATAGTGGATTAATAAACTAAAAAAATAAAAAGATCCGTGTGTTTTTACCCCAAATTTGTGGCATGTGATTTTGGTATCAAAGCCTAGGTTTGTAACACTTGGGCAACAATGGGTCCATGTAAAGTGTAGATGTTTAAATTTTACTACATGAAGTAAGGATTTCTCTTTGCATAATTTTAAGTAAAGCTAATTTAATTCTTTCTAAACAATGATACTAATTTCTAAACTGAATCAAAACCTAAAATGGATATTAACGATTGAAAATGGCCAACCAAATTAGATAAATTAGTCTTCAGGACTTGAAAAAAATTGATTTGATATAAGAATGTTACATTTATATTAAGGAAGATTGTGATCTCATAAAGAATTCAAAATTATATTGAACATGATCACCTTGGGGTAAAACTAAGTTAAGAACCCTAAAAACAACTTTGAATCATGTGAGTGGAAATGAGTAAATAACCTAGAAGTCAACAAGAAAGTGTTTCTCACCACCTTAAGTAAAAGTAAGTATTGCAGTTGACATCAAGTATGGAAGTGATCAAGTAGACTAGTATTGATTTAGACATTACAACATAAGCAAAGGAAACCTATGATCTTCGTAATCTAATTTTGTACCTTCAGATTGAAATCTTGAATCGATAAATGAATGGTGAGTAAATAAGAAGGTAACACCTAAAAATGATACCATGTTATGAAGCTTTTGAGATACTGCTAATCTATTACAGTGTTAGAAATGTATAGATCCAGTAATCATTGGAAATAAAACAAGATGTCAATTGAAATCTGCAAGTAACTTTTGGAAACTTTGAACAATAGGATTATTAATGTGACAAGATATTCAACAAGCGAGTTAGCTACGAACACACACAAAATAAAAGAATCTTTGTCATCCTATCAGTAATGGAACAATAATCAGGGAATAAATCTATCTAAATATGGTAGTAAGAACAAAATTAAATGGTTAGAAGTATGCAACATATAGTATTGAATTGGTAAGATAGAAAATGCAAACTTATGAGATAGGGTTATATGACTTTAATTATGTTAGCAGGCTTATTGTATAAGCATGAGTAATACTAAATTTTAACTATCAAGTGAATGCTCATAAAGTTTGGTATTGAAATTATTGGATCAATTATAACCCTACAATTTAGAGAAAGTAAAGTCATGATGAGTTCATCAACGTAATACAAACTAAAGGTTCAGGTATCAGAGTTAAGTAATAAGAGGATTATAAGCCATGAAGCATGACAAGAATAATGATGATGACCTATATTGACAATAAGGAGATAGTTGTAAGAATGAATAAGTAAACATTAACAACATCCTAATAATGGTTCTATATCTACCCAATGGTAAACCTACAACCTAAGGATGAATTATACCAAATTTGGTGAGATTGATGGCACAACTTCAGTTGGTATATTGTGGTGAATTTGACCTAAGAAAGATTATGGGTAGGAGCCCTAATATGTAATCATAGTGAATTAAGGATAAAATATTTGGTTTTGTAATTGTAACTCAAATTAAAATTGTACTGACACTGATGTCCCCACATATTTAGATTCTTTGAAAAGAAACCAACATAATTGACACAAGCAAGGAAAGAATAACTAGGGCCAAAGGCTCACCTAGCTATCCAAACCACCCTGAAAGAGTTAACACAGTGGAAAACACAACACAAACACAACACCAAGGAGAGAGAACAAGATATCTTTTATTGATTCATCAAATATTCAGCATACATGCCTAGTTGTAAGGCATTTTGGGTTACGACCAATTACAAATACATTCACATTCAAAGATCAAACTTCTTCTCTTCCAATTGTCTTCCTTGTCAAACCTTGTCTCCCAAAAACCTACCTAACTCTAAGCCTAAACACCCTATTTATACTAGCCAAAATGGCTTACAGATCATTCTAGAACATTACATAAGAGAAAGACCGACACAAGATCCTATCATTAAATTCATTATCAAAATTAAATATGCAAGTCGGCTCCCACTAAGAACAAAAAATAGACAACTCAGCACCCACTGGATAACTCGACACCCACTAGGAAACTGGCGCTTGACATCAACTAGAAGCTGGCAACTCGGCATCAACTAGAAACTGGTCACTCGACATCAATTGGAAAAATTAATAAAAGAATGAGCAGGATAACAAGGGAACGCAATATGCTCTTGCATCAGACAACCAGGGTTGAAAGAAATGATTCTCCTGAATCATTGAGATGTCCCAACCTAAGTTCAATCCAACTCAAATTGAGAAATTCATGAAGCATCTTGAATAGGTCTGTTCTTCCACTTCACCAAATATTCATAGTAATATTTTCCTCTTGTACTCTTGCCAACTCTCTGATCCAATATCTGTTCAACTTACTCAATCTATTTTTAAAAAAAATCATTGGGTATAACAACTTCATCCTTTGACTCATGATACTTATACAAATCAGCAATATTAAATATAGAAGATATATCCATGTCATCAAGCAACTCAACTTCATAAGCATTACTACTATCAAACTTCTTTAGGATCTTACAAGGTCCCAATTTCTTCATCTTTAGCTTGCTATATGTTTCAACTAGGAATCTTCATTTCTTTAGATGAACCATCACCTCATCACCAACTTGAAAATCATGGTATCTTCTAGAATGATCAATATTCTCCTTATACTTTTGATTTCTGTTTTCCAACCTCAACTTCACTTCCTTATGCAAAGATTCTATGAAATAAAAAAATTCTTCTCTTGCAATGCTTTTCTTTTCTTCACTAGAAAGATCTCTCAAATCTGATATACCTCTAGGATGCATTCTAGCAACAATCTCAGAAGGTGTCTTCCATGTACTCCTATTCACAGAATTATTATATGCCAATTTAGCTTGTGCTAATACCATCTCCCAATTACTCAGCTTACTCCCAACTAAACATCTCAACAAATTACCCAAGCTTCTATTCACAACTTCTATCTATACATCTATTTGTGGATGGAATGTAGAACTAAACTTCAATTCAGTAACCATCTTCTTCCACAAAGTCTTCCAAAAATAACCAACAAACTTACTATCTCTGTCTGAAATAATCCTTCTTGGTAATCCATGCAATCTCATAATCTCTTTAAAGATAAGTTCAGCAACATGCTCAGCATCTAATGTCTTCTTACATGGTATAAAATGAGCCATCTTAGAAAATCTGTCCACTACAACAAATATGGAATCATACCGTTTCACTAGGCAATCCAAGAACAAAATCCATACTGATATCAGTCCAAGGTTTCTCAGGAACAATAATAGGTGAATACAAACTAGTATTTTGACTCACTCCCTTTGTAACTTGACAAACTCCACAACTCTTTACAAATTTTTGAATATCCTTATACATTTGTGGCCAATAATACTTCTCTTTCAAAAAACACAATGTCTTATCAATTTTAAAATGTTCAGCTAATCTACAACTATGCTTTTCCTTAATCAAATTCAACCTCATAAAACTTCTAGGAATACACAAGTGAATATCTTTGAACAAAATACCTTCTTGAATGAAATACTCATCATACTTACTTATGTGATCTATCAGATTTGGTGCTCTACACTCTCTCCATGCCTCAAAAAAATCAGGATTAGCATCATATAACTCTTTCATCTCATCAAAACCAAGAACTTCAACCTTCATTTCAGTTAACAAAGAACGTCTTCTACTCAATGCATCAACAACTTTGTTAGTAACTCCACTCTTATGCTTGATCACAAATGTAAAACTTTGCAAATACTCAACCACTTCATATGTCTTTGATTCAATGTATGTTGACTTCCCATGTATTGTAAAGCTTTATTATCAGTATACAACATAAACTTCTTAGGCATCAAATAATGTCTCCACTTCTTCAATGTTTGAACAATAGCATAAAACTCTTGATCATACACAGAATATTTCCTTTTAGCCTCATTCAACTTTTCACTAAAGAAAGCAATAGGCTTACCTTCTTGACTTAATATAGCTCCTATTGCGTTACCACTTGCATCACATTCAACTTGAAATACTTTGTTGAAATTAGGTAAAGCCAATGTAGGTAATTCAATAATCTTTTGTTTCAAAGTCTCAAAACTCTTATCAGCTTCATTTCTCCACTTGAATTCCTTTTTATCTCACCTCATTGTTTCATTCATAGCATTACAAATAGCACTGAAATTCTTTATAAACTTTCTGTAAAAACTAGCCAAACCATGAAATGATCTTACCTCACTCACATTCTGATGTGTAGGCCATTCCAAAATTGCTTTAACCTTCTCAGGATCCATATTCAAACCATCAACTGAAATCATAAATCCCAAATACACAATCTCCTCTTGCATAAAAGAACACTTTTTCAGATTAATCAACAACTTTTCCTCTTTCAATCTTTGCAATACTTGTCTAATACGCTCAAGATGTTCTTCCTTAGTCTTGTTGAATATCATAATATCATCCAAATAAACAATCAAAAATTTACCCAAAAATTGTTTTAGAACTTCATTCATCAACCTCATGAAAGTACTAGGTGCATTAGTCAAACCAAAAGGCATAACCAACCATTCATACAAACTATCTTTTGTCTTGAAAGCAGTCTTCCATTCATCACCTTCTCTAATTATGATTTGATGATAGCCACTCTTCAAATAAATCTTGGTAAAATACTTTGCTCCACTTAAACAATCCATTATGTCATCCATCCTCGGCATATGAAACCTATATTTCACTATTATCTTGTTAATGGCTCTGGAATTAGTACACAATCTCCATTCTTTTTAGGTACTAATATAGTGGGTATAGCACATGGACTCAAGCTTTCTCTGATCAAATCTTTCTGCAACAACTCATGCACTTGTCTACTTAGTTCTTCATTCTCTATGGGTGTCAATTTATATAGTGCTTTGTTTGGCAAACTAGCTCCAGGAATTAGATCCATACAATGACTTATACTTCTTACTAGAGGTAAACCATCATGGATATCATGAACAATAATGCCTTTATACTCATTCAGTAACTTTGCAATTTCTCCTGGCACTTGGTCAATACTACCATCTGTCACTTGGTCACCATTGACTGGTACTTAGTTAACATTATTTTTTGGCACTTAGTCTCCATTGATAAAACTCGGTTTTCATGGAATTATAGCAAAACAAACTTGATTCTTCTTCACTTCCTTTTCAAATTGTTTCCCATTAACCATGCAAATTTTTATAGCAGTATAACTAACCTCATCTAGAACTTCAATCAAAAGCAACAATGTTTCTTTCTTCCCATTTACCCAAAGAGTATATTGATTCAATCTTCCATCATGTACAACATATCTATCATATTTCCAAGGTCTACCCAACAAAATATGACAACAATCCATGAGCATAATAGAACACAAAACTTCATTAAAGTAATGTCCAATTTTGAATTTCACAAAGAATTATTCACTTACCAATATCTTATGCTCATCTTTGATCTGTGAAACATGATAAGGTTTGGGATGTTTCAGTCTTTGTAACTACAAATTTTTAACTAGCTCTTTTGATGCCAGATTTGTAGAACTTCCATTGTCAATAATCATTTTACAGCATTTTCCAGCCATCTTACATCTTGTACTGAAAGGACTTCTCCTTAAAACAGGTTCCTCATCACCCCCCTTATTACATAAGGTTCTTCTCACCATCAAATTTTCTCCAATCTTAGGTCAACTTGGTGAACTCTCAATGTCTTCTTGAATCATAGCATTTCTATTAGTCTGCCCACATTCAGAAGATGTACATTCAAAGGATCTATGCCCTTCTTTTCAACATCTAAAACAATTACCATGAAATCCACCTCTAGAATAATAATTACCTCTTCCTCGATAAGAATTAGTGCCTCCTCAGTAAGAATTACAACTGTTCCATTCAGTCTTGCCTTTGTCATCATTCTTCCATTCAGTTTTGCCTTTATCTTGCAAAAAATTATTAGATCTGCTACCTTCTCCATAGGATCTACGTCTGCCTCTCTAGAATCTACCTCCCCTACCTCTCTGTCTTTATTCATGCTTCTTTGTCAAGATATCCTCAGCTTTCAAGGCATATTGATATGCTTCTTCTACACTTTCCAGCTTCACAAAACTTATTTCATCTTGTATCCTAGATCTAAATCCATTAATGTACCTTGCAATTTTCTCAACATCATCATTCACATGTCCAGATCTGATGCCTAGGCTATAGAATTCCTTAGTATACTCTATCACAGTCATGTCTTTTTATTTCAAATTTTGCATCTTTCTCAACAAGCTAACTTGGTAATCAACAAGAAGGAATTTTTTCTTTACCTTGTTTACCATCTTTGGCCAAGTTCTGATCTTCTCCTTTCCTCTCCTTTGTCTATCAGTTTGCAAGTTCTGCAACCATAGTGATGAATGACCTTTTAGCTTAGTGACTGCAATCTTTACCTTTCTATTATCAGGGGTGTTTTCATACTCAAAGAACTTCTCCATATCAAAGATCCAATCTAGCACAGCATTGGTATCCAATTTTCCATCATAAGGAACAACTTCTATAGTAGGCTTTGAATTTGCTCTAGCCAATACTCTCAACAATCTTTCTTCATCTTGATCTTCTTCAGGTTTTGGATTATGGTTTGGTGCCACTGTTTCATCATCACTTACATCATCAAGATGTGCTCCTCTCCTTTGGGTTGTCTCCACAACATCTAATCTGGCTGCAATTTGTCTCAACTGATCCAATATAGCATTATCAACATTATTTCCTCTACCGAAAACCATCTTTAAAAATTAGGTCCCTGCAAGATCGTAACCCTCTACAAGTTATAGGTCAAATATATAGATCTGCCACCTTACAACCAAATCCAAATTAAAGTTCTACATGATCCAATCTTCACAAGGATGAACTTCAAGCTTTGATACCAACTAACACAGGCAAGGATAGAATAACTAGGGCCAAAGGCTCACCCAGCTATCCAAACCACCCTACAAGAGTTAACACAATGGAAAACACAACACAAACACAACACCAAGGAGAGAGAACAAGATATCTTTTATTGATTCATCAAATATTCAGCATACATGCCTAGTTGTAGGGCCTTCTATGTTATGACCAATTACAAATACATTCACATTCAAAGATCAAACTTCTTCTCTTCCAATCTTCTTCCTCCCTAGATCTTCTCTCCCAAAAACCTACCTAACTCTAAGCCTAAACACCTTATTTATACTTGCCAAAATGGCTTACAGATAATTATAGAACATTACATAAGAGAAAGGCCGAAATAAGACCCTATCATTAAATTCATTATCAAAATTAAATATGTAAGTTGGCTCCTACTAAGAACCAAAAATAAATAACTTAGCAACTCGACATTAACTAGAAACTGGTAACTCAACATCACTCGTGATCAACTGGAAACTGGCGCTCGACATCAATTGGAAATGGGCAACTTGGCATCACTTGACATTAACTGGAAACTAGCACTCGACATCAACTAGAAGTTGGCAACTTGGCATCACTCAGTATCAACTAAAAACTGGTGCTCGGCATCAACTAGAAATTGAAAACTCAACATCACTCCACATCAACTAGAAACTGGCAACTTGACATCACTTGGCATCAATAGGAAACTGGCACTCGGCATCAACTGGAAGTTGGCAACTTGGCATCACTCGGCATCAGGTGGAAACTAGTCACTCGGCATCAACTAGCCAAATGAACAAAATAATGAGTAGGATGAAAAGGCAACCCAAGATGCTCTTGCATTAATAACAATAAGAGGATGGAAGGGGGACTCATTTTAGTATCCTCGCATTTTCCCTTTTGAGTAATTTTTGATCAGGACAAACCCCTTAGTATAGTAAACCCTAATTGTAGGGCAATGAAGATAGGTATGTAGTTAATATGTGGGATCAATCCTAATTTGAGTAATATGGTCTTTAGACTGCCACCTTATTTTGATTCAAGATCCCTACAATCTATTTGGAAGACTTAAGATTCCTATTTTTTCTCAGTAACCATGGTATGACCGCATTATGTCAGTAATTTAAATTTTTTTAGTAATTGGATTATTGCCTTATTTTTCTAATTTCATATTTTGGTATTTTAATGTCTTTTTATTTTTATTTTCCAAGCAGTGTAATGTTGGGCTCTTTAGCCAAACTATATTATTGATGATTTTATTTACCTCTAGTCATCTCTTTATTTCTTCATTAAAATTTTTTCTATTGTGGCCACTCTTTATTTCTTTTCCTTTAGACTTTTGTATTGGATATTTCATCCTTGATGTTGAATTTAAATTTTGAAGTACTTTTATATGAATTTTATTTACAAAAGTGACATATGATGGGCCTACCAAAGGGATTCCCAAAAACTAAGTGGATGTATAACATTAGGGTATGGGGCTATTAGTAAGGGTATATATGCCCCACCCTCTCCCAAGACTTCAAGAATAGGACTAGTGATATTTGTTGACTATTTTGAGTAATGGATTGCATAATAATATTTATCTGGTTAAGATTACAAGTTAATTGAATTGAATTCTAGATGAAAAATTTGCATGTGTAGTCATGGTCTTGTTTTGTGGCCTATTAAAGAATTAGTATTTCATGGAAACTCTAAAGAAAAAGTGATTAACCCTACATGAAGAGCGATGTTGCATTATAAGAAACCTCATTTGAGAGAGTCTCATACAAATTTTATCCCGATGAGTGGGTATGTGGAATTTAGAATATTTTATGATATAATTATTATTAGAGAATATATAAGTATTTTATACTAGATTAGAATGTTGTTCATATGTGAGCAATATGTTTTAAGAAATGTTTGGCCCTAGAAAATGTAACCATGTCAGAGTTTTTGATTGAACTTTTATTTTAGCAATGGTAATTAGGAAAATAGTTTATCATCCCTAAGTATGTATGGGAATTATTAATCATTCTTTTAAGAGTAAATCTTGGAATAAGTCCAAACAAGGTCTATTATAGGATGAACAATTTAGTTGTGCGACTTTCAGGATGAAGTCAAAGGCTGGTGGGGTAGGATGTAAGGTCCCTCCTCATATGTACTTATTAAATATGATTTTCTCTATTAAATCTATCATAGGATATTGGAATAGATATGAAGTAATGTTTTATGGTTTAGATGTCTTGATAGAAACTAAGATCAACTGATACATTCATGTTTTAAACAGTTAGTGATTCGAGAACTACTATATTATCTCAACTATTTAAACATTATTTTTTACTAATGATGGTATGAGGTGTTTCAAATTATGATGATGTTTATGATTTTTAGCTATATGCATGCCTTATGATGATTATTTTAGTATTTTAATTAGAAATAATGAATAGGTTAGGTTATATTGATTATGCAATTATTGTTGATTAAATATGTATAGAAAAGAGATAAATAGTTATCTATATGATAGATTGATGTTTTCATTTATGTGATTATCCAGATGAGTTTTAAAAATATACATGTGAATTTTATCAAACTACTAATGTGTGAAATGAAGTGTATAGGATTATTAGCTAGGAAATCTTACAGAGAATCAGAACTCCAACCTATGTATATTTTATGAAAACCATGGTTGAGCCTAATGAAGGATGCAAACCCCATTATTTTATATTTTATTTGTATCATAAATTGAATGTATGTATCATTATATAATCATAAAGTGTTTAATATTTTGTAAATAGTGACCTTATAGTGTCACTCAACACTTGTGATTCATATATGCATTTCAACATGATAATTAGGGTTAACCGAGTAACCTAATAATATGAATGGACTAGGTTAGTAACCTAATACTAATTAGTTGGTAATCAAAATTAATTACCCTAATCTAAGTTTACTAGTAATATTTCATTCCTAGGGTTTTTAGAAAGTCCAAATATTTCAAGCAATTTAATAGGTCATTAAATAGTCCTAGAGGTCAAAAATTATGAAAACTAAGTGCCTATTGGGTATATGTATGGGTTGCAGGCATTTTCCACCCCTCTAGCCACTTTCTTTCACTATTTTGACCACCTAAATATCCCATTTTCACTTTAATGTGAGAATTGGAGTTTCACCATGAGTTTGACAAGTTATACTCTACAATGAAGTTTTCCTTAAAGATAAGGTTATGTTAGAAGACTCTAGAAGCCTTTAGTCAAGTGGGGAGTTATTGCAATTTATAGGTAGTTGAGTTAGGAGCCTATTTAGTGGTAGATTTGAGGATCGAAGAGTGTTCACCCAACCTCTAGATGTAGAGAGTAAAGTCGGGATTGAAGGAGGAAGAAGGGTAGCTCTTCTCTAATTTTAGTTTTCCATAACCATTTGTGAAGGTATGAATCCTTCAAATTCATGTCTTCATTTTGTGTTTCATTTCTTAAAGTAGGTTTCAACATGTGTTTGTATTTTTATGTATGATGAACATGTTAGGGATGGGATTGTGATGGGTTTTCTTAAAAAACATCCTTCACATTCTTACATTTTGATTTTTGAGAGAAAATGTAAGGGTTGTGTTAGCATTACTCACCATTAGATATGTTAGAAGTGGCCATGTATAGGATGAGGGCTTCATTTGGACACTATTAGTGTAGAGTCTCCCCTTAGGATGGGGATTGGGAGAGAGTAAGGTGTTATGGGCCCCTACTCGTCAGTACAAACCATGTTGGTGTTTTAGAAAATTTAAAAGTGAAAGAGCAAAAGGTCTTATGATTATAGCCTTGAAAGGTCATTTGTTATAGTGTTGTGATTAACTTCTCCTATCTAGAAAAATCCACCTTCTCCCTAGTCTGGTTCAATAATGACCCTATTATAGATACCTAGGATTGGAGTAAATAGGTTGAATGTGTTTTCATGTTAAATCTGTTTGTCTCCTAGTCAATTTCATTTCCTCGATGGTTACCTTGATGAAATTTGCAAATTTCATAGTGGCTAGCTTGATATGGAGCCAAGTAGGAATTTAGAGTTGTTGTTTCAATTCAAATGTTTGGGAGATTTCTCCTCAAGATAATGATCCGATTATAAAAAGCTATTTTTAAACTTAGTTTGAAATGACCATGATGTTGGGTTTTCTTCCCTAGTTCTTTCCCCATGGAGTCTTTGAATTAGGTGATTCAATCAAATGAATGAAAAGTGGCTAGCCCAATTATGTTGAAAAAAATTAAGTATTTTCATTTCATATGATATTCCTTATGATTTAGTTTACATGCATATGTTTATCGATAAATGGATGCAATGATTTTTTAGCTTTCTTATAGCATTCTTATAGTTGAACTTCATATTCATATGATTAATGGTAATTAAATTAAATGATTTTACATAAAAAGTTATGCAATTTGATTTCCAAATCTAAGTTAAGAAATTTTGATTATATGAATGGTAGTACATCTTGTATTTTCATAATTGTTGGAAAGAAAAATAATCATTTTTGAATCCATTAATACAACATCAAACATTATGCTATTATTTATCCTAGAAATTGTGGAAGAAATTTATCCCCTTTGGCTAACTAAATTGAATATTAGGGCCATCATGGATTGGCTAGCACCCACCAGTGTCACTAAGGCAAGGAGCTTTATGGGACTAGCAAGGTATTATCGACGCTTCATTGTAGGATTCTCTAGATTGGAACATCCCATCACATCTCTTCAGAGGAAGGGAAAGAAGTATCAGTGGACAAAGAAGTGTGATAGAGCTTTTCAAGAGCTCAAGAGAGCCCTCATGAGTGCACCAATTCTTGCAGTACCAGACCCATTTGCAGACTTCGTGGTGTGCACTGATGCATCTTTGGATGGTATAGGGGCAGTCCTTATGTAGGATGGCTGACCCATTTCCTTTGAGTCTAGGAAGTTGAAGACTCATGAACTCAACTACCCTACTCATGACCTAGAGCTTGCTGTAGTAGTTCATGCCTTAGTGAGGTGGTGACACTTTCTACTAGGTCATAGATTTGAGCTTCATTCCAACTACCAGAGCTTACAGTACATATTCACATAGCCGAACCTTAATGCTAGGCAGAGAAGGTGGATGAAGTTCCTTTGTGTGTACAATTTTAATGTTCATTACATCAAGGGGAAGGAGAATGTAATTGCAGATGCCTTAAGTAGAAGGCGCCATGAGCTATCATCTATGACTACTTGTACTGATTTGAGGGAAAGGATTCTTTAGCACTTGCCAGTGGATGAGCTTTATTTAGAGGTTAGTCAGGTGGTGTATTCTCAGAGACCCTTAGAAGGGAAGTATTCAGAGTATTCCTTGGAGTCCAGTGGACTCTTGTGCCATAGAGGATGTATTTATGTACCCCTCACTGGGGGATTGCGTGAGTTCATTATACTTGAGGCTCACAAAGCACCTTATGCAGAGCACCCCAGTGTTAAGAAGTTATGTGCAGATTTGAGATCGATATATCACTGGCCAGGCATGAGAGTGCATATTGCTAACATAGTTATGAGATGCTTTGAGTGTCAGAGGGTGAAGGCAGAGCATCAACATCCCGGTGGGCTCCTTCAGTGTCATGAGATTGTAGAGTGGAAGTGGGATGTTATATCTATGGACTTTACTGTTGGTCTCCCCTTGTCGTCTCATCGCCATGATGCCATTTTGGTGACAGTTAACACATTGACCAAGGTTTCCCACTTCTCTTCTGTGCATACTACATATACAGCATGAAACATAGCGTAGGTGTTTCTACGAGATATTGTCAGACTTCATGGCATTCCCTGTAAGATCATCTCCGATAGGTACTCTTTGTTCACCTCTTCTTTTTGGAGAGAGTTGCAATTGGCATTGGGCACTAGGCTCAATTTTAGTATAGCATACCATCCTCAGACCGATGGACAGACTGTGTGAGTGAATCAAGTTTTGGAGGACATGTTGCGTATGTACATGATGGACCATCAAGTCAAGTGGGAGGAATACCTACATCTTTTCGAGTTTTCCTTTAACAATGGGCACCATTCTTCCATAGGTATGCTGCCTTATGAGGCCTTGTATGGAAGCCCTTGTAGCATGCCGTTGAGTTGGGATAGGATCAAGGATCGAGTATCTATTGACCCTCAATTGGTTAAGGAGATGGAGCAGCAGGTGACTCTGATTAGATAGCGCCTGAGAGAGGCACAGGATCGACAGAAGAAGTATGCATATGTGAAGAGGATAGATCAAGAGTATCAGGTTGGCGATAGAGTTTTCTTGAGGGTGTGGCCACATAAGAGTTCAATTTGATTCAAAAAGGGCTCTAAGTTTGCACCCTGGTTTGTCAGACCGTTTGAGATCCTAGAGAGGATAGGACCAGTTGCCTACCATTTAGCCCTACCACCTAGCTTGTCATGCATCTACGATGTGTTTCACATTTCCATACTTAGAGGATACATTTATGATGAGTCTCATATTATAGATTGGGATTCTTTGCAGGTGGAGTCGGATGGCCAGTTAGCACTACAACCCATCTGTATTATTGCCCGACAGACCCTAGCACTTCGAGGTCGAGAGTTGGACCAGGTTAGAGTCCAGTGGGATTGCTACAATGAGGTTATGACTTCTTGGGAGGATGTAGCATAGATGCGAGCACAGTACCCTTATCTTTTTGATGAACTCTAGGAGGAAGTTCATGCCTAGTGGCAGAGGATGTCAGGCCTCGCCTCAACCCATCCTAGCACCGATGATACATTATTATTTTGATACTCATGCTTTGTTATGTCAGAAAATTGTTGGATACATTGAAGATTATTAAGCTATTTTACGATGTGTTATGCTTACTTCAGTTATTGGATTTTGTCATTTAATGCTTATAAATATGTATAAGGATGAAGAAAATGTATGCAACACTAACACATTTGGTTATGCAAGTCGAAAGGTTAGAAATATGAGTAGAATTAGATAAACAACTATTTATTAAGAAATGGATGCTTTAATTTATATAATTCCTTTAATATGTAATTCACATTATGCATGTGGTTTTTGGACCTACTGATGTGTTCAATGAGTGTGCAAGAAAATTAGCCAAGACAACTCAATGGAAAAGCGGAGCTAAATTACTTGTTAATTTTGTACTAACCTTATATTGTAATTCTTTAAAGGTTGTAATTTGATCTTACTATTCTCCTAACTTTTAATTGTTCCTAATAAGTCTTTAAAGGCTTAGAAACATTAAATTTAATTACCCCTATGGGTAAGGGTATGGGTGGGGGTACTTTCCAACCAATTAGCCTCTTAGGGTCACTCAAAAACCCTATTTTAGGTTGATTTCGAAAATGAGTTGTTCTTTAGTTGGGTTAGTGAAACCAAACCCCCATATTTAGTTACCTGTAGCCTAGTGGAGTTAAGGACCATACTTAGAGGCATCTTGGGAGGAGTTTTGTTTTGTCACCCAATCCTCTAGTTTTGGAGGAAGTCTTGAAGATTGAAGGAAGAAAGGGAAGCTCTTCTCAAACCACCATTGTCGTAACTCTTTTAAGAAGGTAGGAGTTCTTCACTCCATGAATGGTTCTTTATGTGTGTTCATGTTTTGAATCTTGCTTGAATCATGTTGCAGACATTATGTAGCTATGCATTTCTTGCTTGTGTGTTGGGGGTGGATTTGGGAGGTATTTTATCTTGTTTTTATTTGATGTTATTCATATGCCTTCTTGATGTTTTGATTTTTTTGAGAGAGATTTTCATGGGGATGTTTTTAGCAACACTCACCCTTGGATAGGTAAGAAGTGGCCATGTTTGGGGAAAGGGCCTTAGTTGGACCTCAATAGTGTAGAGTCTCCTCTCATGGTGAGAGGAGGGAGAAAGGGTAGGGTGTATGGGGCCCTACTTGTCATCCCATACCTTGTTGTTATTGAGAATTCTTGAATGTGGAAAAGAATTAAAATCTTTGTGGATATAGCCTCGAAAGGGCCTTGTGAAAGAATGGAAGTTCTTGAAGTTTTAGCCCCGAAAGGGGTAAGCAAAGGTATAGTGATTGACTTCTCCTATTGAGAAAATCCACCTTTCCCCTATATTGGTTCATTGTTGGACCTATTGTGCAACCGGGTGGGAATGCATGTTTAATTTGCTTATCTCCTTGTGTTGTTTATCTCCATGTTGGTTCTTGTCTCTTCCATGTTTTCCCTTGATGGCATGAAGACATTTGATAAAAGTTCCCTTGTGAAAGCCTTGAAGAAAACTCATTGAATTGTAATATTTTGTAAGTTGTAATTGATTTTGATGTAGTGGCAAAGACATTGGGTTTTCTTACTGGTTCTTTTCCGATGGAGCCTTGAACCAGGATGAATAATAGAGGAAAGAAAAGATTATGAAATTCTCCTTGCAATGCTCTCATGTGTTTCCAAACTTTGGCATATATATGTGAGAAATTAGAATGATAGTTAATGTTTTGAATTGGGAAATTCTGAGTTCCAATTATGATAATGGAAGGAAAATGGATGTGATGAAGTTTCAATTCAATGTTTTGAACATTAACATGTTATAATATCAATCCTATATTGTGATCACCAAGCTAGCACTTTCATTGTTAAGTTACAATAGTGATACAATTAAATTTGATAAGGATTAATTCATCACCTTTTTGAATTATGAATATTGGTTCATAATTCCTTGATAAGATTCATTAAGAACAAGAGTAATTTATTAAGAGGCTTGAATTTCTTTGAATTTGAATAAAGAAGAAAGAACGCATACCTTGCTATGATGACTATATATAAAACATACAACCTTTCCTTTAGATGATTGAATTAACATGCACTATAGTAGAAAGAGAATTATAATCCCTTGAATTCTTTTGCATTAGAGTGCTTGTTCATAGAAACTACATTAACTCTAGAAATATCTAAACTCATCTTGCCTAACAATGGACTTGGCAAAAAAAAAAAAAACATGCTAGAACTTGGCAAAGAAATTGGTTTTCAAATTGTGCATCTCCAGGTCTAAAAACCCTCTTTGGAAAATGTATGGAGAAGCCTTAAAATCCCCCTGTCACAAAGAATATTCCATAAAATATTCTTCTTTGCATTACAAATTAAAAATCATTGTCAATTCATTAAATAATTTACTTTAATAAGATTGAATATAAAGCATCTCTCTCTCTCTCTCTCTCTCTCTCTCTCTGTCTCTGTCTCTCTCTCTCTCTCTCTCTCTCTATATATATATATATATATATATATATATATATATATATATGTTAATGCTTTTAAATTCCATCTCTCAACTATAAAACTTTTGTGCATTTAATTCCATAGCTCTTAGAGATTTTAAGCATGATTGAAGTTGAATCATATAGAAGATTTTATTAATTAAAAAAGGAAAAAAACCCAACCACCTGTCAGCTAGTATAGGGGTCAAATCACATGGGAGGGAGGCATGAGTTTTTTTTTATTTAACACTTAAATTGTGTCAGACCCTCTTTTATACTTTCCCCCAGTCATCATCATAACCCTGTGATGACATGGGGTGGGGTCATGCATTGTCATTGTGGAGGGTGGTGAATTTGATTAAACAACTTTAAAATGTAAATCCCCCTGCCCTCTCAGATCCATAGGACCCTGTGTGACTTGTCCCCCATGCAAGGACAAGGGACAGTCCTGCAACGCGTAGGCTTGGGCAGCACGTGGGCAGGCCTTTGATGGGTGCTGGGTGGGGTATGTATTAGGTTAGAGGGTGGGGTATTTTGGCATAATATGTTTCCATTTGTTTTTTTTTTAAATCTTGTTATGGTGTGTGGGTTACTTGTTAGTTAGTAGGTATTAGGATTGTTAAGTGATAATATTCTTTGGTTAGTATAGTTATATATATTAGTTAGTATGTGTAGTTTATTAATGTTAGATATAGCGTAGATTTAGGTTTATTGTAGATGAGAGTGGTATTTTATTGTAGTGTAGGTTATAATTTCCATTTTTTTGAATGTATGTTTGATTAGTAAGTTAATTAGTAATTAGTTAGGTTGTGTAATTAAAATATTTCAGTTTTAAGTTAGATTTAAATTTAAGTTTGAATGTTGATTATCATTTTTGGTTTAAATTTAAGTCATTTGTTTTAGTAATTTTTGATTTATTTAAGTTAGTTAATTGTTTAATGTTAAGTGGCTTAAATGTAATTAAGCTTAGATTTACATTAGTTTATGTAATGTAAGCTTAAGTTAATAAAGTTTCTTATAGTTAGTATGTTAGTTTTAGATGGTGGTGAATTAAGCTAAGATAGTTTAGTTGTGGATAAAGTTTAGATTGTTATATTTCGAATTAAGGATTACCTTGAAACCTATATTTAGATTATATTTCTTAGCTTTAGGAAGTAAGGTTATAATTCGTTTAGGTTGGTAATGGTGTTGATATTAGATTAGTTTTGTTTACAAAATTTTTACGTAAATTGAATATTGTAATTTAATACAATTTTTAATTATTCATTAATTAGTCTTATCTTATTATGAGCTCTATAGATTGATTTTAATGTGGACTTAAAGTTACAAAAATTCAAATAAAGTTCAAATTAAAATATAGATTTATTGAATTATTATAGACACCAACTTTAACAATGAACATTAAATTAATTAATTAGATTGTATAAGTATGTGGAGTTAATTGTCAATTGAGATGTTAAGATTGGTAAGTTAATGGATACGTTAAATATTAATTGTCATAGTATGCTTTAGTTTAGGTTTCATTCATTCAAATTTAATTTATAATTATCTCTTAGGTAGTTGTACTAATTCAGTTTTAAATTAGGGATTGTTGATATTGTAAATTAGCTCAAGTTCATTTATGAAGAAAGTTAAATCAATGTTTAATTCACATGTGAAGATTATAAAATTTAGATGAAGTGTAGAGAACCTTTGTTTAAAATTGAGCACAAGCATATCAAGCTTATAGTAGTTTAAGTTTTAACTTTTGAAAAAAAAAAAATTGCGGGTGTGTTTTGCCCTAGTTTTCTAGGCATGAAAGTTCTGATAGGCTATGTTAATATTCAAGATCAAGTATTAACGTGATAGGTTAGCTTCCTAAAGATGCAGAACCAGCTCACCAATGACTTGAACTTGTATAATGAAATGAATTTAAGGTATCATAGCAACCTAATAAAACTTTTGATATTGATGAAATAGTTTTGTGAAATGAAATATAATTAAGCAAGATTACCTTAACCATTAAATAGGGTTAAAACCCAAATGTGTCAATTAAGGGTTATGTTTCCACCCTCATGATTGAAAAGGAAACGTGTGTATCAAGCGTCACCTACACTAAACCTATCCAACTCAATTCAACTTAGGAGATTGGAAACCCTACATAATCCTTGAATACGATGTATACCTTGGTAGACATGGACCTACAATTTAGATCAATTGACTTAACCTACTTGAACTAAGTGTTCCTATAGCACTAGGACTTAGGGTTTCAAACCTATGTAGTGTGTTGGAATACTAACTCTACATCTTGATGATATGAAATTGAAACTCACTTTTTATCCTTTTTCAACATTCCTTAACCTTTTAAGTGTATCATGTTTTAACATAGTTGAGTAATAAATTAATAAATAAATAGAATCCATGTGATTATTCTGTGAATTTTAGGCATGATAGCAGAACCCATAGAATACTTTCATGAAAAAACCTACCAAAGAGAAGAAGAGAAAGAAGAAAACTACACAAGTTCTACTCTAACAATATGCAAGATTATATTATTAGCCAAAGAAATGAATAATAAAGTACAATAGATAAATCTTTATAGAAAGAGATAAAATAAACCTAATAGGAAACCCTAATAGGTAAAAAGAGATTTAATAATTAATTTAATTATTAAATGACTAAGGCAAGTACATGAAATTAAAATCTTTAGAAGGGAGTAAAGTTAATTTAATTAATGCAATTAAATTAATACTTTATGTGATAACAACACCTTAGCGGTAGAATTTACTAGATTAATCAAGCTAAAATAATTAAAGGAAATCAATGTAAGAATTAAATTTTTAAGGAATGTGTTGGATATTGTATATTAAAAAAGATGCTAAAAATAAATATAGGTTATTTCCTAGTTCTGTCAAGTTCCTTAATGGGGCATTACATTATCTATTATAGTGTCTTCCTCATTATTACATGTATTAACAAACTTTTTTTTATATATTTCAAAAATAAATAAATATATAGCCTTCATAGAGTCAATTTAAATTTTGGACCATTAATTGTAGTTTTGAACCTTTTATTAATCTCTTTTATTTTGATCCTCTATAACCCATTAGCATTAATAATTCACTATATGTTTCCTTTATGTGTATAACAATATTTAACAATGATTTCAAGTCCATTTGAATAATTATCATTTCATGTTTAACACTTGATTCATGTTTCATACCTAATTAGTTGTTATAGGGACTGACATAAGGCCCATGGTGATATATATAACTCATTATTTTGTGAAACACTACCTACCCATAAATTTTGCCCCAGCTTATAATGGAAGAATGATCTCCTTATTTTAACAAGGTTTTTGTGTTGTGGTTAACCCTTTTTGGTTCTTGTGTTGGAAACTATTCAAATCGGTATAATAAAGATTACCTTTTTCATATTGATATCCATCCATCTATCAATCAATCAATAATAACTTTATTCCTTTCAAAGCATTTATGTAGAGATAAATCATGTGATTGAAGCGTTCAAGCCATATTATCCTACCTAACCCTTCATATTCTATCAAGTTAAAATAATCACCATGAAAACATGCCTTTTGTGACATCATTTTAGGTCATTTATAGAGACATTCTATGGCATTGATAGTCATAATTTATTTTTAGGTATAATTGTATCATTTGGTGTACAAAATATCTTCTTGTTTTATTGAGGAATCTAATATTCAATTTTATTTTCTTATTTTGTGTATTTTAAACTAAAATTTATGGTTAATTCCCATATAGGGGATTCAATGATGTCAACCACTTTCACAATATATATTCCCATTTCCTATTTTTATGTGATAGGTGGTACAAGTCCACAAAACAAAATGAATAAATCTAATAGAGATTAATATGTGGTATAAGTTCATTGCGATTTTCTAGACTAAAGGAACCTCTAATGACATTTGGCAAGTTTCTTCACCTTATACAATTCATGTCATCGTGGATTTTTTATTTCTACCTAAAATTATGAGCATATGATAGTATTTATTTCACATTTAAAATCTAGTATCAAAATTTGGTTAAGAACAAGTATTCTACTTTTATAATCATTTCACTATTAAAAAAACAATAATATATTACTAAATAAACTACTATAAATTGTAGATACGTGACTAATTTTGATCACATGGCCAATGCTATTTTATTGCAATAAGTTTATCTCCCAACCAAGTTTATGACTAAACTATTTTAATCATTGATTAGGTCATTGATTTAGTCATTTATTGTTGTTACTTGGTGAATTATTTGTTACATTTGGTAGTATATTTGGTAGTATATTTGGTATTTTTTTGGGTAGTATATATGGTAGTATATTTGATACTTGATTTGGTAGTATATTTGGTAGTTAATTTGGCAATTTATTTGGTAGTACATTTGGTAGTTTTTGGGGTAGTATATATGGTAGTTTAGTTGGTAGTTTAACTAATTATAA
This sequence comes from Cupressus sempervirens, assembly GCA_028749045.1. Lineage (NCBI taxonomy): Eukaryota > Viridiplantae > Streptophyta > Pinopsida > Cupressales > Cupressaceae > Cupressus > Cupressus sempervirens. The sequence continues at coordinate 305,949,457 of CM053786.1, read as the reverse complement.
ATTTAGTCATATTAGGGAACAATGGAATTGAACTAGCATCCTCCTACATATAAACCAAGTTCTATTCCATTGAGCTAGTAACCTTTAAAGAATAATGCAAAAAATTGACAATTTTTTCTTCCCAACATTAGATCTACCATGATCATGGTATTGTAACATGATATACACTTCCAAAAGAACACAAATTTTAGTTACTATGAAAAAAAATAACCTAAATTTTTATCAATAACAATTCAACAATTTTAAATTCTTCTATTAATGCATTTTAAAATTATATTTCATGTTAATTAAACCTATGTAAATTATTGGAGTAATGGACTCTTATAAGATATCACTAGGAGCACTTTCACCACACACAAGTATTATTTTTTGTGCTAACTTCTTAGAAAAAAAAAGATATAAATGATTATGCAATTTATGTCAATAAAATAGACCTTTTCATTAAATAAAAATATCAAACCTCATTAAAAAATCACATCTATTTAAAACTATGAAACACAATCAATTGAAGTATTCACTTTTCAACATATGGAGGTGTAAAAGGATCAAACATTTCTTCTTCCTTATGCTCAAGTGGGTGCCAAAAGTGTTCATTATACCTAATGTTGACATTTATTTAATCTTATTCTAAAAACAACATAAAATATAGAAATTTGATAAAAATAAGGCACATGAAAAGAAAGTTTTTATGAATGATCTATAATTAAGTTATTCCTAGTAATAGGGAAAGTCGTGCCAATTCATAATGGTAACAAAGAACTAAATAATATTTTTATGATAAATTACATAAAAAAACATATAACAAAAGGAAATAATTGACTAGTGAAGTCTTGTAGGAAATGGCTATGCTTCACCTGTTGATAACCCCAATTATAGGATAAGCCCCAGAACCATACATTGATGGATCTTGAGATGGTTCATCATAATTATCATAAACATTATGTATTTGACCATAATCTAATGTCCCCTTTTTAGAGCTAGATTTGAACGATGAAAACCTACAAGATTTCTAGATTTGATTGGGGTAACCTCTTACTCAACAAATTTGATTCCATTTACAGATTGTATTATGCAAAAAGAGTGGTTTCTATAGTGTATCAATTTTTTTTTGATTTTTTTTGAGAGATAGGTCTCCCAAACATGATATATCATTCTTGTTAAGGAATCATTTTACTAACACAAATTTGAAAGCACACAAGAAAACCCTTAACTAAGTTGGTTGATAGGACTGAGAATTGGGTGGGTGAGTAGTTGCATTACCATTTTTTGAGAAAAATATTCTTCCATTAGTGTGTTGGATGTTTTGATTAAGTAAAAGTAGGTTTTAAAGGACTCGAAACCTATACAAAAATAGAGTTCTAGAAACAAGCAAGAGAAAAGAACTATAGAGAAAAGAAACCAAGACCAAGCATGAAATAGACCTCAAACAACAAAAAGAGGTCATAGAGGATAGTGCTGGAAAAAATAGGAAAAGTCTAGGAAAGGAATAGCAACCGACTAGCTAAGGAGTATAGATCAAATTCATAGCTTGGTTCACTAGAGAATGCATGGTTTTAGCAGTAGCTTTGACCTTTTCTTTCCTACTACTTTCCTCAATCTTGTTTGAATGGGCCCGGGTACACATACTTAGTCTTTGAGAATCAGCCCCCAAGGGAGAATCCTAGTCTTTACCTAGCTCATTCTTCTTTAGGAAAGTAGAAACATTTTCCACCATCTACTTAAGCTATTTGTCCATGTTGCCTAGTCTGGATTCAAGTTTTGACACCTTCCCCTAGACACTACTAATATCCTTGTCCATAAGCCTCTATTTATCTTCCAACATAGGAATCTTATGCATTGAATTTTTAACTTCTTCAGCATTTCCTATGACCTCCAAGAGCTTGTCAATATGTTGTCCTAGGGTTCTTTCCCCTCTCACCATTTTGGAAAATTTTTCCATTTCCTTGTTTAGCAGAAAGATTCTATGCTTTAAGATGCCAATGTCCTTCTAAATAGTTCCCAGGTTGCCAAACATACCTTTAGAAAATGCTAACCCACTATCACCCCCTTTAGATTTAGATCCCTGCTCATCAATATCAGCATCAGAATCATCTTTAACTTTCTTAGCATTTTTGCCGACCTGATACTGCACAAGCTTCCTTTTCCTCTCTAGGGGTTGAGCCAAAGGCTCATCATCAGAATGCATATACACTCTCTCATCTAGACAACCCTTACCTTTACCTTTACTAACTCCCCTATTTTTTATGTGCTCATGAACAATTTCTTCAACAAAATCACTTTCCCTCTCCTGGTCAAAATCTTCCTTCTCAATATTCTTCTTCTTTTTCTTATTACTGCCATTGGAACCAATTTTAGGGCTAGCTAGACCTCCTTCAACCTCATCTTGTGTATCAGAGTCATAGCCTTTTTCTTAAATACTCCCTTCAGTATCTTGATCTTCCACTTTAAAATTCCTTGGTTTTTGGATTTTTTTAGATTTGAGCACATTCATGATCAAAACCATAAGCCCTTCATGGCATACATGTTCCCTAGTTGGCTCATGCTAAATGGCTTGAGTAGAAATGGTAAGAGATTGCAATAGGTAGGAAGGAAAATTTACCCTAATATTATGTCAAAAATGGTTTGTAAGCACAAAGTGATGACCATAAAATTTGGTATATCTACCATCCAAAGTTAAATATTCCATAATGACAAAGAAAATAAATTGCGACGGATGAGACATAAAAGCTAGGTTAAAGTAAGAAGTACCTATCTTAACCAGACAGTTTCTTTCCTATTTGGTCTCAACAAAATCATCAATTGCTTTGTCCAATATCTTCCTTTCCCTATACAAATTCATCCCATACAAATCCAACCCAACTTAATGGTCACAACTATAACCTCCATCCTCTAATTTTTGACCAAAATCGAGCCATCCTTCCAAGATTTTACAAACTGGTGCATGATAGTAAGATTATTTCCTTTAAGTTTGTCCATGTAGCTAGTAAAATTTCCATGCTTGAGGATATCCCAAACCTCTGGTTTATTCTTCCATTCCGCACAACTAGGCAGTTCGACTCATTTCCGTTGGATGTTAATGTCCATAGTAAGGTTGAATGTTCTTTTTCAAAGTAGGTTGCTTCTCATGAATTTGAATGACTATTCTTAAATTTCCTATCCATTAGGGTGATATAGGAGATCTAGAGAAAGTGAGGTGTAAGGGGGATGAACAAGAAAAAGGAAATAAGGTTAGAAATTTTGGTTCTATTGACATAGTGACTCTATAGCCTAGTTATTATTTTAGTTATTCTTTTTTGGTATGTATTATGTTTATTTATTTTTTGTTAGAAACCTACTAAGGCTAAGTATGCCACAACTACTTATCCTTAATAATATTAACAATATAAATATTTTATATTATAAAGAGATATTTTCATTATAACTTTAGATTTTTAGTAAAATAGTTGCTTCATCGCTTGAATGTATGTTCCCCAATTAAAACCTTCAACTAATCTAGTAATGCTTATACTAATTGGTTAGTCACATTTTGTTTCAAATATTCAACTTTCTATCATATGATTCCTTTGCAAATAGAATATCATTTAGATGTTTTTCTATAGTGATGCATCTAAATGAATTAAATAATAAGTTTACAAGATCCCAAAGGAAATTAAAATATATATTTTTATGCCACATGATAAAATTTCCTCCATATAACCTTTAAGAAACTTGTAATAGCCATTGGAACAAATAGAGGTAGTAGTAAAACACATGTAAAGGCATGAACTTAAACCAATTTGGATACATCACCAAAGAATCATACATAGTGTAGAGGGTCAAAAGAAACCATGTGAAGGATTTAGGGCTACCTCCTATTCTCTACAATAAAATTATTTCTCATACATTTTATTATCACAATATGACTTCCAAGATAGCAAGGGAAATCATAAGGCTATGATCAAGCTAACATAAGAGCATGGGCCTAGGCACAACTCTATGTTTACCATAGCACCTATAGAGTTGTGTGGAACCATATCAAGGACCAAATGTTTTCCCATGTTCCTTACAACTATGTAGTAATTTCTCCATAGAAATAAATCTAGGATGAGAATATTAGAAATTTGGACAAATACTCCACACATCATAAACTTCAAAAACTGAGACTTTAGAGAGTAAACCTAAGGTAGAATTGACAGAGCATAGCAATATAGAATATTGTATTATAAAGGGTTATTTTCATTATAACTTTGAATGTTTACTGCAATAGCCTCTTCATCACTTGAAGTTATGTCATTCAATTAAAACCTTTAGCTATTCTCATAATTCTTACTCTGATTAGTTAGTTGCATTTTTTTTTAAATATCCAACTTTTTATCATATGATTCCTTTACAAATACATTACCATTCATATGTTTTCCATAGTAATGCATCTAAATAGAATTATTAATGAGAATGAAGTATCTAAAACAAGAAAGAGAGATAGATGGACATTGAAGAATTGATACTATAATTTTATTGATTTCTTAACCAATGAAAAATGGAGAAAAATATAGAAATTGATGAGAACTCCCAAATTTTGAAGGACCTAGAGATGCTCAGAGGTTCACAACAGTTTGATCATCTTAGTAGTTCTGGGGAAGAGACTAGCCCTAGCCACTTTCAAGATAGTTTTTTATCCTTTCCAATACATGAAGGGAATCCTTTAGAGAAATTGACTTTTTTTATGATAATTTACAATGAAAGGAGGAAGAGGAAACCCATTCTACACCTATAAATGGTGATGTGGAGGAAGGAGAGATAGATTAGGAAATACTATAGTGAGCTATATTTTTTTTATTGATTTATTCTTTTCTAAGAGCTAATGGGATTTGGGTTTGCATTGCCATCAAATATTTCTATTCTATCCAAGTTACATATTCTTTCTTCAACATCAAAATGATAATTATACTTCACAAATATTTACTAGAGTGACACTTCACATCCTTTGGTTGATTTTACTCAAGCCTCATTATATTTGTCATACTACTACTAATGTCCATTGCTTCAAATGGAAGAATAGATGACATGTTTTTCCATAAAAATATTCACCACTCCAAGTGACTCATTCCATGGATTATATGCAATTTGCAACCTTATCTCATAGCAAATGTCCATATATCATTACATTTGTCACACCCTCTTCATATGGTTTATTTTACTCAGGCTTCTAACTATTTGTCATGCTAACAGCCAATGTGCATTACTTTAACTATCAGAAGTGACATGATATTTTCTACACAAAACCATTCACTTTCTTCAAGTGCTAGTCATTTCATTAAACAATTTCATTTCAACACCTTACCCTTGCACACATGAAATATGTCAAGTTCGAACATTCTAGTAAGCTACTGATTCCTCACAATTTGTTTGGAAGATATCAAATTTGAATTCATATCTCATGCTGTGTTGATTTTAAATATTATTTCTTGTCTATATGCTGATACATGGTGAATTGTGCCCTATTTAATCTTGTTTAATTTTGCAATAAGGGTTGGAAGTATAGTTTTTTTGTATACCAAATATCCATTAACATACTATTGATCAATCTAGGTTCAGACACCATAATTAAGTCTTTATATCTTTTTGAAATTCTCATTGATTTTATGGTAGTTGATAAATGCAATTGGATGATACTAGTTTGTATTTATACTACAACTTGTGCAACTAGATTGAGGTCTTATTGTGAGTCATTATGGAGCTGGGGCTTCTTGTTTTGGAATTGTATCTAGATACCAATTATTTGTACACTGTTATATCACATGGGCATCCAATATTGAGTAGACACATGGAGTTTTTCTACTAGGCAGTGTTCTCTTAGAGTTGCTACAAGGTTGGATACCAGGAGCCTAAATTTTATTTCCTACGTCATGTTCATCATCAAGTTCCTCATCATGTGAATCAGAGCATCTATTTTGGTGTCCAAGGGGAGTACCCTTCATCACATACTATCAAAGATTCAAACTATAATATTATAATATAAATTGTTATTTTTTAACAATTTCATTGATTGATCTAAATTTCAGAAGTGGCCTACAAACATGATATCTAGTGAATCAAAATACCTATGATACTAATGTTCAAGTTCTGAAAAATCTTGCAAAACTTGAAAGAGTTGTATGCAAACCAAAATCCATCTTATTAATTGAAATTGAAATAATATATACATTGGTGGAATATCAACAGTCACAATAGCCATGAATTTAAATTTTTTATGTGGCTATATTAATAAAAATTACAAAATTAAACTAAAACTATTCAAAACTAGGTGTTTAATTACCCCAACTTTTCGGGGTCATAAATTTTGACCTAGAGCTCAAATTTTGAAACTACTTGCAACATTGGGAAGAAGAACTAAAATTCTAATTTCAATTCCTAAAATGGTGAGCCTATGGCTGCCTAGTTTTAGGGGTTGATGAAAGTTTTAGCTCCAAATTTCAAGTAGAAGACCTCCAAAAAGGACAACTAAAAAGAAATAGAAAATTTTTTTTTAAAATATGAAAAAAAAAAACTTTCAAACATTTGATCTTCTATATAATATGGATCATTGATATATTTGATTGTTTTGCGCACATACATATTTTATATTTTACACACCCACATACTATACTCAAAGACTTTTTGGGTTGTATTAGTGTATTAGAACTCCACATATGTACTTATTCCATACCTTAATTAGTGATTTACATAAAATCATGAGTAATCATATACTTAAGTGCAATTTCAATATACTGAGAGATAATAAGTACATATTTCATATTTGTTGTTTCTTTTGGCTCGAGCCTTGCTAGAGATGCAATAATGCCACTTTGCATTATTTGTTACATGCTTTGTCTCCTTCAGCTTTGTGCTTTACTAGAAGTTTATAAATTGATATGCATAGCTATATTTATTATGTTCTCTAAGGGTTTCAACCATTTTAGGTGTATACAACCTTTGCCCTTGGCAACATGCTTTTACAGAAAACTAAAAACCTTAAATTGTATTAATACCCAATGGAAACATAAAATTAGTAAAATACATCACATTTTTAAAATTATTTTATAGAAATTGTAAGAACAACGCACAAATCACTAAAATTTTTATCTTTTAGTATGCTTCAAAAAGATTCACTATGAGTATCTTCATTATGGGGATGGATGACAGTTAGGATGGAATGTCTAGATGAAAATTATTGTAGGAATGACACATGATTTGCAATACATGTACCATTAAACTATTCCTCCAATTTCCTTTGTGGATTTGGACTCCAATGGGATATACTTAAGAAAAAAATTTGCACCAAAGTTAATAGATTAACTTGGTAGTTAACAATACATTGAAGTGCTAGTTATATCCTAGTGGTCAAGCATTTCCATCTATATATAGTTTTGCAGTTTGTAACTTGATGGCAACTATGTCTACACCAAATGCAACAATCACTTGAGAGACAACAAAAGATAGGTAGAAATTTTTACTTGTAGTATGAAGGAAAGCTAGTTGATTATATGTTAAAAACTACAGATTGTTAGATATGGGTTACAGAAATAGTAACCATGCTTTAGATGAATTTTTATTGCAATAAAAAATGGTTTCATTCTCTTGAAACTTCTTATCTTTCTCCTCTTGTATGGAGCAATATTGATGGGAGATTGTTTCACATTTATTCTGAATATAATAGTTTTCCTAGGAATGTTGAACTTTCTGATTTTGGTAAAATCTATGTAATAGAAAGGTGGAGAAAGTGGAGTTTTCAAGGGTGAGGAGAGGAAAGTAAATAACTTCTTTTTGGACTTAGAGTCATATTTTAATGTTATTCATGTCTTCCTATTTGCCAATTATTTTATATCATTGGATTAGATCATAGTTTTTTTATCATACTATATGTTGCAAGAAACTAATGTTGCAAATACAAAACCATGGTAGTCTCTATTCCACTTTGAAATAATGAAAGGAAAGAAGATAAGAATTAGAAGCCATGAGTGAAGAGAGGTCTAAAAGTATATGCTAATTCACCTATATTTGTCCATGGTACAAGGATTTTCTAGTTGGAAAAATATCCAAGAAATCACCTCCTTCAAAGAATGATATTACTAGCTTTCACACCATTACTTTGGATTTATATATTCTTTATTTTCATTAAGAAAAGTAATACAATGTTAAAATAAAAAATGCACTTCCTACTCAAGAGCAAATGATAAATAGCTCCTACTAGATATCACTTGCAGTATCACAGGAAAATATATATATACCCTATCCCCAACCTAGAACATACAATAGTGAAGAATGTCCTTGTAAACCAATAAAATTATTTGAAACTTTATCCATGAAAAGATCTATAAATGGGTGGTTTGAAACATTATTGAATAGCCATCCAAATATTAGGTTGAATGGAGTAGTATTTTTTGTGAAAGAGAAAAAGAAAAATGTTTTGATATTATTGCAAATTCTAGATAATATTTATAATATGGAATTATCTAGTAGTTCATCAAAGAATGAATGTTCACAAATAAATTGTATGGCACATATAAATCACATGTGCATTTGAAGCAAGAGGCAACTTTTTTAGCAACATATAAGCTAATAATCATTATTACTGTCTTACTAACCTAAAAGGATTTGAAGTAGTGTCTCAAGGTACTCTAAAAATTTTCAAAATTATATTTCATATATTATTATATTATTCCAAAGAAAACATTGGAAGTGCAAGATTTTTTTAATTTTGCATCAAGTAAATTGGATAGCCAACAAGTTAAAGTTCATACTCAAGCCCTTTCAGATCAAGTCTAGAATTGGAATGAGGTGTGCAAAATGCTCAAAGAAAAAAAATATGAACTATTTTTAAATGATTCAAATTATATTTGATTCAATGTAGTAGTTATTCTTAAACTTTAAACAACTAAAAATCTAAGTCCAGAATTGAACGAGGTGTGCAAAAAGCTTAAGGTTTTCCTCTAGATAATGGCTACAATCATTCAAAAAGTCCCAAATATTGGAATGATTTATTCATCTTATTTTACTTGAAATTTCCCCTCTCTTTATATGAAATAAAAAAAAAATGCAATAGCCATTTTTTTCACAAACAAGTTGTCACTGAAATCTAACATGGGAGGACCTACTACTACTTTGCAAAGTGTTGCTTATGAGATGCCAACAGTGTGAGAAGAATGGTCACACAGTGGTAGAGAGTGGGTAGTATGATGATGTAAATAAATTTGAAGAAGGTTTCTCATTCTTTGCCCTATATGGAATAATCTCAACCCACTCCTTAGTGACATAAGTCTAGAGGCTGATGGTACAATTACAACAACGTAGAGCATAAAGAAACGAAAAGTCTTGTAGGAGTTGCTGAAAAAATATCTCAAATTTTTAATGCAAAAGGAACTCCAAAATAGTGATGTGGTTCTCTAGAAAAATTGTTCTTCCAAAAAAAGATGTGGAATTGCATCTTTCCACCCTCACCTCTTGGGAATAAATCATATTACCAATATAGGAGATTGATGACACAAGAGCATGGAACTTCTAATATCTAGGTTTTGGCCAACCAACAAAAGTATGACCTATATCTTATAGATAATAGAACAGAGTTTGTCAAAATACATGACCTTACTTGTGATGACTTTACAATGGTATGCAAAAATGCTGTAAGGAAAAAATATATAACAAGAGGAAAGAAAACTTAAATAGAACTACCAATCAGCTAATGTGGCATCTTTACATTCTTCCAACAAGTGTCCCTTCATTAGTATTACTGATTTTTATATATTCTTCTCCTAAGTAGTCAATAATAATGCACATTTAGCATTAAAATACTAGAACCTGATAGTTTAGTGGTTATTTCCACAATCCTTGCCCTACTCTTAATGTTATTTCTGCTAGTAGATAGTGGAAAATTTGCAATTTTCTACAAATGTATGAGCCATTCAGGTTAAAATATTCCTATGCATTTCAGGGGGAATAAAAATATGTTTCCTCAACTATCTATCAATGTTTTTTAGTGAGGAAATACTATAGTTCAAGATGAGAATTTGTTATTCTTATCCACATAGGAGAAACCCAAAAATGTTCCATTTTTTTTTCCTTTAAAAATATGAAAAAAGAAATAATAATAATCATAATAATAGAGTACCTAGAGAATGTTGATTGGTTTAGTAGCATTGGTTGACACAACTTATATCATGTACATTGGATCAATGTATTTTACTGTGTAGAGCTCCTCCAAATGATTTTCCTTCCACCACTACTTCAACTCATTATTAATCCATGGCCCAACATCCTAAAAGATGGGATTTCTTGATTCATCCCTCTTTTGTTTTGCCTCATAGGTCTTTTCAATCAAATCATATCCAGTACCCTCTACAACAACAAAAACAAAATGCCCATTCTTAGAATGAATTATTTTGTCAATAGTATGCATAAAAGTGGGTTATTTGTTTGGTATTTAAAACTATGAATTGGTATATTTCTAGTAAGAGTTTCAATAATAGATATATGAAAATATATTTACAACAATGAAAGAAAAGAATGTATTTAAAAATTAGATTAAAACTTAAAAAGTGCACTAAGGGAAATGGTAGATTAGAGCACCTTTCAAAAAAGATTTTAACTTCAATTTTCAGTTGTACAAATTAGATTTATAAATGAACACTTACTGTTGAACAAGAACAATAAATATATATTCCATATATGAATAAATACTTATAGCTAATATATAATAAGCTAGCTTGAAATCCTATTCAAGTTCTCCCAAGCTTATGCAAAGAATTATTTGATAACATCAAATCCCTACATCAAAATAATATTTTAGGCTCTCAGACACTTCTTGGGTGGCCAAAAACCACAAAAAATCAAATAGTGTATAAGCTTGCATCTCTATAAAATGATAATGACAATGATTCAAGCTCAAGCTAAACACTAACTAGATAGTTGCACAACATGAGACAATATATTCAATATTAAAGATATACTCATAAATTTCTATATCTAATTGATGATAAATTTGTGTTCATGCTAAATGAATTGATTGTATTCAATAGAAAGAGTCTTCAATCAAGAATCTTTAGAATATCATATCGGCAAATTTTGATCTTTCAATAAAGGATCATCTTTTCGAGTGTGGCTAGGGTTTTCCTTAATGAAAAGGGTTTTTAGAAGAAGATTATTTTTGTCTTCTATTATTGTATTTCTTTACACTATGTTCTTGTACTTTGGTTCAAACATCAAGAACATTATTGGAAAAGAAATAATCCAGATAAGAGTAGATCAAAGTATCAAGTAAACCACATTGTTTCTATGAGAAAAGAGAATGTATTAGCCATTGCAAATAGATTATTGGGTACATAAATAAAATAGTGATCTAATAAATCAGTGCTACTAATGAATGCATATCAAGATGTCAAACATAAGAAATCAATTCAAAATCTATGTAAGTATTATTTAAAAAAACCACATCAAGCGAAACAATTTATTGATATTCATAATGATGAAAAATAATAATATGATCCATTGTAATAATAAAATGACTGCAAAAGGACAAAACGTCATATTTTAAAGAAATATTCAAGCTCTAGAAAGCATATTGATAGTGATAAGTATAATGAACAATTTCATAGAAGAATGTGAAAGTATCAATGATGACAACAAACAATCATAAGAAATGTATCTAGACAAATGTGTTGATGTTGTAATTAAACAAATTATTTACTTCAAATATAAAAGATAGGCATGTAGAGGCACAGAAGTATAAAAAAGGAAACATAATAGAACTTTATGTCAAAAACCTTGAATTAATTTTTTTGTTACAAGTAGAGCACAAAAAAGACTGAGATGCAAAGTTTATAAGATTAAACATATGAAGGTAAACAAAAATATGATATCATGTTAACTAAAAAATATCTTCATGAAGCATTTAAAGTGGAAAACATAAAACATAAACAACATCATTAAAGGTATAATAGAAAATAATCAAAACATTTTTACAAGCCATAGAGTATGAAAAAATTCGCCAAGTATAGAATTTTTTATAGAGTTCAAATCCTCTAGAAATTTGAAATTGTTGAGGTGTAGAAGAGGCACATGAATGTAAAAAGAAATGCAAAAACATTGTGCACTAAACAAAGTTTTAGAATATCACATACAAATGCAAAGTGTAACTTTTTTTCTCAATAAATTCATTATTGTTCTTGCAAAAAATGAGTAGAAAATAACATAAGATAAGAGAAAAGGAAACACAATTTATAGAATGTCAATTTATTCAATAAACAAGGTTACCTATATTGTGTTAACAATAAAAATATAAAACAAGGGTGTTCCAAAGGAGACATGACTGTGTATATGTGGAATGATGAGATGTGAAAAAGACATCAAACACTCATTTGCTATTTGCATATGTGTTCACAAAGAAGATTTTAAAGGAAAATTAAAGGTTGTTTTTTTATAAGTCATGACCTAGATGTATCTTTTCTCATAAAGTCATAGCTAATACATATGTAAAATCCTAAAGCTTTTAATCCAATATTTATATTAGGCATTAGATCAAGAGAGAACCCATTTATAGAATAAAGAAAATTATTTTTTGTAGTTTGAAAAGAACCTAGAAAAATAAATAATGAGAAAATAAAGAGAATATGTGGTGATAAGGCCCAGGAAGGATTCATCTTTCCTTTCAGTGAAGCCAATCAGTACCATATTTATGAATAAAAGTTTACATGAAACAAAAAATTACTTCCAAGAGAGATATGAAAGGAGCTCCAATCTTCAATTTTCAAATAAATAAATCACCAGAACATAAAAAGAAAATAATAGGGATACCTTCCATTATCTTGGTATTTAAATAGAAATAGTCCATCAAATACAAGGGGGTGAAATAGGAGATACAAATCTTAATTATTGTATTGAAAAATAGAAGAATCAACATGTTTCTTAGATGCAAATTTAGTCAACAACTTTACTTGGAAAAAATTATTTTATCTACAATTCTAAGGAAAACAAATAGAGCATCGTTTGTTATAGAAAAATATAGGACACTTTTACAATTTTTTAATTTTTCTTTTCTATTATTGTTATTTTGTCATTCTCTTCTCCAAATAAAGTTTATAAACCTTTTCAAAAGCAACAATTTTCTAGATTGCAAGTACTCAAGTTTAGGGAGAATTAAAGATCTGATATATTAGGCATTAGGCATCTTGCCAAAGTAAAATAGTTGGACATGGAAAGATTTAAATAATTTACTAAATTTAATTCATAGTAAAAATTCAGAACCTAATTTTCTCTACATTGATCTGTTATAGTAGGAAGAGTTAGTAAATCTAGAGTTGGTGATTTTTTCATGTATTTCCTTCCATTAGGAACTAGAGTAATCTTAGATGATATCTAGACACAAGTAAATGTGTTCATTTTGTAGTAGAGTGTCATTTAGAGAAAGTTGATCCATCATGAAAATGAAGAAACTAACGAATGAAAAATGACAGTTCATTTAAAAGGCATTAAAATGTTTATAAAACATAGAGACTATAGAGAAATAATAGGTAGAAAGTGTAAGAATATATTTAATTGGAATATTTGGTTACTCTTTCTCAAATATAATAAATATTTCTGATGGAAATTAAGATCATGTACAAAAAGTAGTTCTAAGAAACAAAAGTATCATAAAGATGATTTACCTCTAGAAATTTGTAGAAAGAAAAGCATAAGTTATTATCCAAGAAATCATCTCATGTAAGCTCTGAAGGCTTCCCGCAAATCTCAAAGAAACCCATTTTATTAATATAACTATTTACATTCAAAGTTGTCTTCCAAGTGACAATGGATTCTAGATTTATTGATGTAGAACCACTATTATTCTTCTTCTTTGCATGGTTGGGGTTCTATGTTCAAATCCCTCAATTATAGCTACCATCTATTTTTCAAGCCATTCTTCTTCACATTGGGAGACAAAGCCCACTCTGATTATACAAAATCAGAAAAGGAAATATTTGATAAGTTTATCTCAAGTATTGAACTATTGGGCTTGCCATTACTTCCAATATAGACAAAAGTTCCTAATGCCTAAAAAAAAATCTTCCTCCAAAATGAGGGAAAAGATTTATAATGCCTCATGTGGTCGATTTGCCTCTAATGGGGTTTAGGTTTATTTTTCTAGCAATCTTAGGGATCCTTTCAATATATTGTGCATACTCCAAAACTAGTTGCTCTCTTAATGTGAGAATTTTGTGATACCTTTTTATCCGATACTCTTCAATATATTGTCTATATACCAAAACTAGTTTCTCTCTCAATGTTGAAATTTTGTGATACTTACCAAATTAAATTTTGTGAATTAAATGCATGAATTTTTTTTTCTCTATCCTTATTATGGTTACAACCCTAAAACTAACTTTTCTATCGCTTGTGTTTCTCTTTTCTGTCACTTGCATTTCTTTTCCTATGAATTATATTCTATTTGAGTGGGCTGTGGAGGTTTCAAGCATAATAGAATATTGAAGATTTTTCCACTAAATGTAATGGTTTTCCTCTTTTTAATTTAGTTAATAATGGTTAGGCTTTCAATGGTGTCACTTATTGCCACTAGTTGCAATTTAATTTTTTAGAACTTAGTTTGCAAAATATGATATGAAAAAATTAAAGAAATATAATAAACATGAATCAAAGTAAAGCTAAATTTTATTATATAATTTTAAATTGTTATAAAAATAAGTTTTTTGTTAAATTTTTTGAGTGCATTTCATAAAAATAAATTTAGAGTGATTAAAAAAAGAAGAAGATATATTATTACTAAAAAGTTATTAAACATCTTGTAGTGCCCATATATAGTTTGTTTTTCCATTATATTTACCAAACTCCTTTATGGCCATTTCATGGATGTGTTAGTTTCAAGGATATTATTTCATAAATTGGACTAGAGATATGTCAACGATGATTACTTAGTTGACTATATTTCATGTGTTGTTTAATGATTATGGTTAAGGGTGCATTAATGATGCTATAATGATTCGTAGTTAATAAATGTGATTCCTTTCATGGTAATTTTAGAAAATGCTTTAATGATGATTACTTCATATTCATAACGATGCATTATTTTATCTGAGCACTTGATGTTTAACTTATAATTATTATGGTACTTACCCCATAGTTGCATGTGTATGGTGTGTAAGTTTGTTTTACCTTTTTGTTTGTCATGTTTGGTGTGGTTAAGGGAGGGAGTCATAGTCACCTTCTAATCGGGATCTACGTGATGTACCACTCCTTGCCATTGCTTGTTTAGTTTAGATATATTTATATACATGTACATGCTTGTCTTTTCTATAGAATGTAGGTATTGGGTATCAACTTTCCTAGATTATGAAGATGAGCATGCCCTATCACAATGACTCAATGGTAAGAATGGGGAGATAATGTTCAAGTCCAATCCCGACCATAGCCTAAATTCTTGTCTTACAAGGAGGACTTGTAACTGATTTCCACCCTTTTAAAAACTCATCAATTTATATTTGTCTATGTTGTTTGATTTTGAGTTTTGGTCTATTTTGGTAATGTTTCTTTAATGTGGATTTTGCTATGTGATTTATATGGTAAATAATTTAATTATAATATTTGGGTTAATCATATAATTAAATATTATTTGATTGAAAAGAAAATATTAAAGCATGAGTATATTTAATTAATTTAAAAAGGAATTAAATCAGTTTAAAAGATTTAATTTAAAATTTTTAGTTAAGAAGTTGGACTAGAAGAGAATTAAAATATTAAAATATTAAGATTTAATATTGCTTTGTTATAATTATTTATTTAATAATAATTAAATTGGAGTTGTATTTAAACAATGAGCTTTCATTGTTATTATTAATTTAAATAATAAACTATGCTTTAATTAGTGCTTGCACTAATTAATAAACTCGAGGAAAATAAAATATAAAAAATGAAATTTAAAGATAAAGTTATAGTTTGAATTGTGGCATAGTTATATACATTTAATTTAATGATAATTATTTAGGAGTTTTATTTTAATAATAAACTCTAAATAATATTATTAATTAAATTAATAAATATATTATTAAAAACATTTTAAAAATTAATTAAAGAGAGAAAGCTAATTATTTAAATTAAGATATTTTGTAATTAAATATCTAAAATAGTTGTGCATTGAAAGGTAAAAGGTAATAAAGTAATAAATAATAATTAATCAATGAGTTCCCTCTCATGATTGTACAATCAGAACCCCAATTTAGGGGAGAACTCTTTATCAGAGATTCAGAGCTTATTTTTGCAATTACACAAATTTTGGGAGCAAAAATTCAGAATTGGATCAAAAGAATTGTTGAGAGTTTCAGAGGAATTGGATTTGCATGCATTCATAGATTGTCTTAAATTTTAGCTATGGTTTTGAGGTAGGGTTTGAAAACTCATTGTAGAATTTTATTGAAAGATTTGTCTTCCTTGGTGTTTGCATATTGCTTATTAATTTTCTGTATTAATTTTTGAATAAGGAATTATGTTGTAGATTTTAAAAAGGAAATCTTATTAATCAAGAAAACTTGATTGAGGAAAATTATAGTAAAATTGTAGAAAATTATTATGACTGTATTCTTGTAAACCCCTTTCTAATATAATTAAATTTTTTATTATTGGAAACTGGAAGAAAACAATAAATTGAATAGTTAGGATTCAACTTTAAATATGTCATTAGAACTATGTGATTATCATAAATTTTCTAATTATAGATGAATATTCTTCTTACATCTAAAATAATTTAATTGCAATATTTATTTGGAATGCAAAAGATTAATTGAGAGGAAAGCACGGTGTAACTAAATGTATACATGCATGTGAAAACAAATATGCTAAAAATAGAAAGCTAAGTATAGTATGATTACATGCATATAAAAATAAATATGCTAAAAATAGAAAGCTAAGTATAATAAGGCTACATGCATGTAAAAACAAATATGCTAAAAATAGAAAATTAAATATAGTATGGTTTGCATGATTTGAGAGACCAAAGATGTGTAAATACTAATTGCATGTATATTTTTATTTTATAGAATTTATTTTTTAGATTTATTTATTTAATAATAATAATAATAATATATTAATTTCTAAAATTAATTAAATATAGTTCCTTTAGTTAAAGTGAATGTTAGTATTAGTGATTATTTAAGTTTAATTAAACTCTTAGTTGCATATAAATGATTTTATAATTATTATTGCAAGAGGGAAGTTAATAAATTAATATTTAGAATTCTATTATATTTTAAGAGAAGTTGTGGTGATGTTCACTTTGTAGTGATTTAGTTAATAACTATTTGACTTTATGAGAGAAATTATAAATTACTAAATTTAAATTTATAATTTTATTTCTAGTTGCATTATGAATTAAAGGAAAAGTAAATGTTAATAGTAGACTTTTTTTGCAAAAAGAGGGGTAAAAATTTATTAAGACAAAAAGGAATACAACAAGGAGAGCTCAACAAGGAGCTCGATCCTGAGCAACAAGATCATCAAATTCTTGCACCATCTCAAAGGACAGTTGCCCCCTATCCCTAATATTCCAACCCGGATCATGACTAGAAGCCCATTTGGCTAAACAATCAGCAGGTCTATTCCATTCTTGCGGAATATACTTGAACCTAATGAACTGAAAAGAAGAAGAGAAGAAAAGAATCTGCTTAACAACAGTGGCCAGCTGCCAACTAACATCCTCAAGCTCTTGCGAAGAAAGGATGTTCACCACCACCTAGGAATCAGACTCACAAATAATCTTACTCCATCCCCACAAGAAACATTGTTCCACAGCATATAAAATAGCCTGAGCTTCCATGAGATTGTTAGTATAATCACCCTTATGAATTGAGAAGAAAAATTTAACATTCCCAGAACTACAACGAGCCACTCCGCCAATACTAGCCGGACCAGGATTCCCACGAGAAGAACCATCAGTGTTAATTTTCAGAACTCCACAGGGAGGAGGAGTCCAGTGCCCATCCTGGTTAACTTGACCCTTCCTCTAATGGTGAAGCTACCTGGACATAGAAGGAAACCTATGAGCCGCAACCCCATCTTGCAGATGAAAATTGAGGCGATTACAGATAGCAAGATCAACCGGATCCATACCCCCATCAAGCTCACACTTCACAAGAATAGTTTCCTGGAGAGAATGTGATATTTTCCACCAAAGATGCAAAACACCAAGCCAAACATGTTGGAATATGCGACAATTCCTCTCCAACCAGATATGCCAAAGCATGAAAGATGGGCCAACAATCCAAGCAGCATGGAGAGAAGAAGACTTGGAGGGAGCACTACCCAAGCGAGCCCAAAACTCAGGCAAAGAGGAAGCATGCTGACAAGAGCAACCCCAAGCGCTCCACCAAAGGTGCCATATCTGAGTAGAATAGGAGCAATGGAAGAACAGATGGGAGACAGACTCCTCTCCATTACCACACAAAACACAATAAGAGGGGCCCTGAAATCCACGTTCACAAAGATTATCCCAGGTAAGACAATGGTTGTGAGCCACTAGCCACATGAAAAAATTGCACTTGGACCAAGAAACTTTATTCCATACTTGCTTCCACCAAGGGACCTCAGCATCCCCAAATAATTGTCTAGTTATCTCCTGATACCCAACAAAGACATGATATTTACCAGACAAGGTACCGCCCCAAGCCAATACATTTGGACCAAGCAAAGAGGACCACTCTCTAGAGGCTAGAATTTGAGAAAGCTCCTGACGATCCATGTCTGTACCTCCAGGAGGCCAATCAGAGGAATGCTTCCATCTATAACCAACAACAGGTCCCAATTGATAAGGAGTCTTATAATGAGCCACTTTATCCCATCCAGCGGCAAGAAAAGAGTCACAAAGAAGCTAAAGATGAGGGTATATGGATAAAATGGAAGGGAATCCATCCCAAGCATCAGACCAAAACAAAGCCTGAGAACCTCCTTTACATATCCAGAACAGACCCCTCTTCACCAACATCGCACCTGTCTTCAAAGTATGCCAAACCATTGAGCCCCGACCTTCAAGAGGAAGTGCAGAAACAAAGCAAGGATCAGCACCATGAAAATATTTATGAGTGATAATATGAGCCCAAAGTTGATGCTGTCCAGAGCACCATCGCCAAAAAAGTTTAGCAGCCAAAGCTTGTCTACTCAATAGAGCAGAACGAAGACCAAGACCACCCTCCTTTTTAGGCCTACAAACAGTTGCCCAATTAACCAAGCTCCATTTAGTACTATGCAAATTACCACTCCAAAGGAATTATCGAGAAGGAGCATCAAACTCCTTGAGAAAGTAAATAGGTGCAGCATGAACCATGCTTCTATAAGTAGGAAGAGAAAGGGTTTGTGGTAAACCTAGTGTGACTCGAACCGGAGTTGATGCGTAGCACCGGGATCATTAGCCTAACACTATGCCTCACGACTCACCTTCACACCAACTCGGCTACTCACTCACCCTTAAAAGGGTTTGTGGTAAACCTAGTGTGACTCGAACCAGAGTTGATGCGTAGCACTGAGATCATTAGCCTAACACTACGCCTCACGACTCGCCTTCACACCAACTCGGCTACTCACTCACCCTTAAAAAGGTTTGTGGTAAACCTAGTGTGACTCAAACCGGAGTTGATGCGTAGCACCAGGATCATTAGCCTAACACTATGCCTCATGACTTGCCTTCACACCAACTCGGCTACTCACTCACCCTTAAAGGGTTTGTGGTAAACCTAGTGTGACTCGAATCGGAGTTGATGTGTAGCACCGGGATCATTAGCCTAACACTACGCCTCATGACTCACCTTCACACCAACTCGGCTACTCACTCACCCTTAAAAGGGTTTGTGGTAAACCTAGTGTGACTCGAACCGGAGTTGATGCGTAGCACCGGGATCATTAGCCTAACACTACGCCTCATGACTCGCCTTCACACCAACTCGGCTACTCACTCACCCTTAATAGTAGACTTAAATAGAAGTCAAATTAATATTTTAGAAATGAAATTGATATTAGTATTTAATCTAATAATATATATTTATGTTATTAAATATATCATTTATAATTTAAGATTATTTGAATTAATAGCATGATAATATTGCATGGTATTTTATATGCACAAAATGATTGGATATTTAAATAGTTATTATTTTAAATAAGTATATTAGCATAACAATTTATATTAACATATATATTCTTCTTTTATTTCTAAACAGATCCTTATAACCTAAATTTAAAAAAAGAAATTGGTGGAATTAAATCATGTGGCTGAATACTATGTGTTTTCTAATATTCTATTTATAGTTTTGTGATGTTTATTTTCTTGATAGTTTTTATTTGTGAGTTGTTTAATTGGCCAAGTTAAGATGTGCACTAGAGGTGTTTTTGAGATTTTCTTTTATGATTATTTTACCGAATGTCATGATGAAATTTATGATTTTAATTGAGATATATGTTTTATGAGCTTTATGCTATTGTCCATTTATGAGAATATTAGGTTTTGAGAAACAATGTTATTTTTGGATTGCTTGTTAAGGAACCAATTTTTATCAATATTACTCTTATGGCATGGGAAACTTTTGTGGTTTGTGAGTTTTGGGAAGGTGGTCTAGGTGCATGTCTTTGAGAGTGGCTTGCAATGGGGTCATGGCCCAAAGTGGCTACTAGGGTAACTCATTATAAGTTGTGTAATAAGTGATAAAATAGTAATTAAAATATCTTTCGTAGCCCTTTTCTTTGAGATACATTAAAGAGACAAGTTACTGATTTTTCCTCATCCATGTCTTGAGTGCTTGTATAGACTAAGGATGAGAGAGAGATGATACCTTGAGAGGTATGGCTAGTTTCCTCATCTCCATGAGAGGGTATTCTGGTTCCGCATAGAGTCACTTGGGGGTAGGGGTCTTGAGAGACTTCCAGGGTAACCTTAGAGTTGGCTCATGTGATGAAATTCCATAGTATGTAGCTTAATTTTTCTTCATGTTTTTTTTTTTAATTTGCCTCTAGTGCTATACTTGTTGGATATTACTTTTGATGGTGCATTTATTATGAGTTGTTACACATTGATTGGATGTCATTTATTATTGGTAGTTGACTTTTTTTAAGATATGATCAGTTAGTCATTCGTGGTGTTTTTATTGTTGAAATTAGTGATTGATAGTTTACTTTTATTGATGATAGTTGTTATCTATTGGTCATTGTGCTTGTGACATTTGACATTGATTTTGAGGTGGTTGTATATTTTTGGTCTTGGTATTTGTATGTTGACTTGGCATGAAATATTATTGGAATGAGTGTGCTTTTGATTTTGGTTATCTCTTCTTCTTGAGTAGTTTGTGTTACACTTGAGGTAGTTTTGGCTATCAGGATTCCTTTCATAGGGTTATTTTATGATTTGATTTTCTATGTGTAGATCGTATATTATCTCTCTTGCACGGTGGGAGTGGGAGCTTGATTAGGTGACTACATAGTCAGGAGATAGTGACTTCTTACCATTTGGGTCCCCCTTAGATTGATAGATGTTGGATACTCCTTGATATAGTGGTACCATTAGCATTCCTTCTCTTATCTTGAAGACTTCTATTCATTTCATGTATCTATGTATCATGTGTTTTGAGATCATACGAGTTATGATATTGTATATTGATGCATGAGTTGCATTCTTTCAATCAGAGGAAAATGATGCAACAACTTTTAATTTAGTTTTCAAAATATTTTAATATTTTTCTTAGTTTATAGAAAGTTGGTTTTTATTGATAACCTTGAAATATTACTTCTAATTTTGAATGTTAGTTGATAGTTCATTTTATCTCAGCTTTAGGAAGCTTTACGAAAATAATTAGCTTTTTTAAGGTTGATTTAAAAATTACCAAAAGATTTGATATATTCATTCAAGGATATTATGAAAATTGTAGTAATGGAGAATATGTTGATATATTATATGTTGAAGAAATAATTGATTATTGTATAAAAGTTTATATAGAAGAAATGAAATTTTGGTTTTTAAATATCTTATTCAATTTGTTGCTAAAGATTAATGTAATGCTTATGAGGTCAACTAACTAGTAAATCTTGACATTTCCCCTATTTTTAATATTTCTAATTTATACATATTCCATGGAGATTTTCTCAATATAGATGAGGGCCAAGGAGTGGATTGGAAACTTCTCCTCCCCAATAAGAAGAAGGAAAAGATTTCCAAAATTCTTGACAAGCAGACTACCTCCACAAGGCATGGTCATCATAACACTTACCTCATATGGTGGGATGGGTTACCTAAAAAAAAGAGTTTATGGTTATCTAAGTAGGTATTAATGTAGTTGGATCCCATAAAATTGTAAGAATTCACAAACAGTCACTTGCAGGAGCTATGTTTCTTTCAAGAAGGGGAGAATGATGTATCAACTTCTAGGAGTCATAACTTTTGACTCGGATATTGGTTTTGGCTGAAATTTTGTAGGTAGTCATGTGACGTGGACATAATTGGATTGCTAATCAATCTCAGCCTAATAGGTGGTCATTTTGACATTTTTTTGGGAGCCTAAAATTTCATCTTGAACTCCAAAATTGAGTTCTTGTATTTTTTTTTCCAATATTTCAGAAAGTTGTTTTTTTAATAAATCTAAAATCATAATCTTGATGTTGTAGATTAGTTGGCAATTCATGTTGCCTTAGTTGGGGGGCTTTTTTGAAAAAAATCAGGATTCATAGGATGAATTTTGGAAGTTACAAAAATTGGAGAATTCTTTTTTTTTCCAAATATGGTAATTTTTAGAATTATAATAAGTAGGCATTTTCTTTCATCGTAAGGTGGAATAGAGTTGGAGAAGTTGAAGGGAGAATCTAGTGTTTTGAAAATATGTATTATGTTATTATTTTTTATTATCATCTTGAAAGGGGTTTGGGTTACATCATTGGTTGGGAAGAATAATAAAGAAGAATTTTGAGTTCTAATATTTATTTATTTATTCTTCTATCTCATGTTTTTGTTAACTATTTAAGGAATTTGGTCTGTATCATCTAGTATCAAAGCATATGAGGTCTAGGAAAAGGATATTTTTGTGGTAGTCTAATTTTGGGTCTATGCTTATGTAGGTTGAGAAGAGGAACTAGTTTCCTAAAGAATAAGTAGAGAAGATAAAATACCTAGGTTGAGGCAAAGGCAAAGAAGAAGAAAGGTTAGTGTACACATTTGAAGAACTAGAATTATTAATGAAGTATTTGCATAAGAGGAGAGAAGAAAATAAAATGAAAGAGAAAGAGAGGAAGACAAAGGAGGAAGAGATGAGGTGAATAGAGTTGGAATAAATGTTAAGAAAAGTACAAGGAAGTTGGCAACAATTAAGAAAGCTCATGGAATTAGAAATGCAAATGTGGTACCTACTAGTCAAGAAGAAAATCACATGGCCTATTCAAAAGATTATTTAGAAGAAGAAAAGGAAAGAAGAGACAAAATAAAAGGAAGATCCAAAAAAGGAAATGGTGAGTATATCAATAGATATTTTCACATCAAGAGTTGAAGAAGCAAAGATAAACATAGGCATGGAAGAGTCTTTCTATCATTTTCAGCCTTATGTCTAGAATGAGCAAAGAAGAATGGTTCTTTATAATGAGATTGCTAATGAAGATGTTTTAGATTTTTGAAATGGGGTATATGGATGTTCTCAAATGTGTTATGTAAATTGTGGCCATGGTGAATATTTTGATATATTATATGTTGAAGGCATAAGTCACTATGGTATAAAGGTTTATAAAAAATAAATGGGATTTTGGATTTTAAAGGCCAAGAAGATATTAAGTAGAATATGGGTTAAGGAAAATAAAAGGAAGAGGGATCTAGTGATAGTTGCAAAGATAAATGATAACATGTCAAAAAATTGGAAGACTAGGAAGAAGTAACAAAGTTGCATTCCTTTTGAGTCAACAAAATCAATGTTTGATACAATGGAAGGAAAAGTTCTAGAAAAGAAACTATATGCATTCAAAAAACAACTTGCAAGAGCTGCATTATTTTGACCAAAGGAGAATGATATAGGAGCTTTTAGTGGCTTTCTAAGAAGGAGCTTTTTGTAGTTTCTTAAAGCTTTTAATGTTTTTCTTAGTTTTTTGAAAGTTTGTTTTTATTAATAACCTCAAATATTACTTCTAGTTTCAAATATTATTTGGCAATTCATCTTATCTTGGTTTTAGGAAGCATCACAAAAAAAAAAGCTTTTTTTTAGTTGTTCTCAAAAATTACCAAAAATGGCCAAAATTAGTTTTATAAAATACTACAAAAAATGGTAATTTTGGATTTGTATTTCCTCTAATTGTAAAGTGGAGAGAATTGGGAAGATGAATAAAGATTAATTTTTAGTTCTAATATTTTTTTTGTTCTTTCTCTCTTATGTTTTGATTAAGTAAAAACAAGTTTTAAAGGACCCGAAACATTTACAAAATAACGATAGTCTAGAGATAAACAAGAGAAGTAAACATAAGAGAAAAGTAACATAGGACAACATGAAATAGACCTCCAAAAAGAACAACCATGACAACAAAAGAACAATAAAAGAATAAAAACTGACCAGCTAAGAAGTCTTTATCAGATAAATAGACTGATGTACCATAATATGCATATTATCAACACTGGCTTTCACCTCATCCTTCTTACTGACATCCCCATTCTTCTTAGAATGAGCTTGGGTGGATTTTCTTGGTCCCTAAGTCTTTGGCACTAGAGGGGAGTCCTACGCTTTATGATTCTCATTTCACTTCAAGAGGTTACCCACATTGTCCACCATCTGTTTGAACAATTTTTCCAAATTTCCTAGTTTAGTATCCATTTTCGACACCTTCCCCTAAATACCACTAATATTTTTATCCATCATCCTTTGTTTGGCCTTGAGTAGTGGTATCTCATGCATGCTCACCTATATGCTCACCTATGGTAGTTTTGGTGACTTGCTCCATTTCCTTTCCCAACAACTGCATTTGTTGCTTAAGGAAGCCAATCTCCTTTAGAATTGAACCAGAGTTACAAAAAGACCCTTGGATGGCCCAAGCCCACCTTCAATATTATCATCTAAATTTGGAATGTGCCCTAATTCTCCAACATCCTCATTATCTGAGTCCCCATTCTTCCTAGTTTGTAACCTTTCCTCCTGCCATCTTAAAGATTTTCTTTTTCTTTCCAGCCAATGAACTAGAGGCTCATCTTTAGAAGGAGGAGAAACGTGATCATCTTGAAAGCCCTTACTACTCTTTCCTTTACCTCCACTCCTCTTATTATAGTGGTCTCTCACTAATTCCTCCATAAAGTTCCTCTCCCGTTAGAATCATCTTCCTCAACAATCTTTTTCTTCTTTTTGGAACTACAACCTGAGCCTTTTTTCAAACTACCCAAATCCCCTTCAGCTTCATCTTTGGTATCAAAATCATAATTCTTATCTAGGAGACTCCCTTCTATATCTAGTCTGTCACTTTCAAACTACCCTTGGGTTTCACAATCTTCTTGTACTTTTAACACATTAATTATTAGGATCATAAGACCCTCATGACAAACATGCTCACCATTTGGGTCTTTCTGAATAGCCTGAGTGGAAATACTAAGAGAATGCAATAAATAAAATGGAAAATTGATCCTAACATCATGCCAAAAGTGATTTTCCAACATGAAATGGTACCAAGACAGCTTAGTGAATCTCCCATCTAAAGTTGGTTATTCCATTATCACAAAAATCTCAAATTGCCATGGCCAAGAAATAGACGCCGAGTTGTAATATGAATCACCTATTTTAACCAAGTGACTTTTCTCCTACTCTGCCTCCACAAAATCATCGATGGCCCTATTCAAGAGCTTCCTCTTTTGACAAAAAATAATCCCATCCATGTCTAGCCCTGTGGCCTTTGCAATTACTTCTTTGGTAACATCCATTCACTGGTTACCAACCATCATAGAGCCATCCTTCCAAGATTTGATAAATTGGTGTGTAATAGACAGATTGTTACCTCTAAGCCTTTCCATATACCTTGTGAAATTTCCTCGCCTTAGAATATCCCAAACCTCCATCCTGTTCCTCCACTCCAAGTAACTTGTTGGCTCCAACCTTTTTCATTTTCCTCCCATATTCTTTCCACCAAATTTGTTGGTTCTCTCTCTCTAAAAACCTCAAATTGCTCTGTAACTAAATGCCACACCATAAATAAAAAGAGAAATGGAAAAAACTACCTAAAATCCATGTGAAATGCTCAACTTTCTAAAAATCATAACCCACCACACTCCAAACGAGCTCACCTCATAATTACAAATCACTGACACTATCGTAATTAAAATATTTTTGCTAATATCTCCATTTTGCATACTCGGTAAGTTGGTGTCCATCTGGAAGTAAGGACTCATAAAAATCCCAAATAATTTTATGATCAGTAAAAAAAGCCACATTCATAACCCAATCAGCCGTACGGTTGGCTTCTCTAAAATTATGAGTTTTAATACAAGTTTGAAAAGATTTTATAATGTTAATAGCCTTGAAGATAATATTGTTGATTGTCAAACAAAGGTTCAGTAATTCTATTTAAATAATTAATAATGTTGAGGGAGTCACCTTCCAACCATATGTTCCTCAAATTCATACTTTTGGCATAGATAAGACCATGTTGAGCAGCAAAGGCTTCTGCAACATGATTAGTTTGATCCCCTTTTGGAATAGCCATACATCCCACATAGTCACCATTAGAGTTTCTAATAACAACTCTACATCCTACTTTTCCCAAGTTCTCTTCCAAGGCCCCATATAATTTTATCTTAAACCAATTCATTGTAGGATAGTCCCATCCAGCATTATCCCTTGGATTAAGATCCATAATATTCATTCCCAACCTCCTTATATTCCAGCTATTAAGAACCCCTTCTTCCCACTCATTACAAGGTTTTTGTCCAAAACCAATAATTTTAATATTTTCAATCATAAGAACCTTAATTTTATAGAACACTTGATCAGCACTGGATTCCACTCCTCTAAAAATCCTATCATTGTGCTCCTTCCAAATGCCCCAACATAGATAAAGAGGAATGAAGTCCCACAATTTGACAATCAAAGCATTACTGGAAGGAGTCATCCAACTAGTAAAGAACAATTTGATGGTAGCATGGAAAACCCAATCCAGTTTCAGTAAGCTACAAACTTTATCCCAAAGCTTCTTGGTAAAGGGACAATGCAACATGATATGATCCATCAATTCTCCATCATTCTTGCAAAGAACACATTGATTAACAATGATGAAACCTCTCTTCTTAAGACTATCAAGAGTTAGAATTTTATTTTGTAGAAGAATCCAATAGAAGATATTAACTTTAGGTGTCATGCCTTTCACCCAAGCCTTAGCCTAGTAGGGTTCATCATGATCATTGAAAGAGTTAGCATAGGATGAGGCAATAGAGTACATACCACTGGGGTCAGTTTTCCATATCAAAAAATCCTCTTCATGGTTTAAAAAGAATGCATTCAAACACTTGCCAAGCTCAACCAAGTTATGGTCCACACTTTGAACATCCACCCACATATCATCCTTCCAATAATTACCCACAAAAGTACCAAACTAATTTTTGCATTGCTCCATATACCTATTCCACCTTGGATCATCACAAAGAGGGTGGTCCAAGATGCAAATTTCTTCCCAAAAAGAACTTTTCTACAATTTCCCACCTTTCATTTAACCCCTTTCCTTAAAATATATTTGAATTTCTGAGCATTCTTCCAGATCAAAGCTCCCCCTTGTTCGGAATCACCATTAAGGAAATGATGAAAATCAAAATGGTCCCTATTATATTTATCAACCCAAATATTCTTCTAGTCCCCCTCTTCCTTGTGCCATCTCCATAATAATTTAGCCAATAAGAATTCATTCATTGTAGTAATCCTTCGTAAGTAAAGCCCTCCATTCCCCTAGGGCATACAAATATTTTCCCAAGCAATTAGAGGGAGTCTTTTTTTAATTTTCATTCCAGTCCACAAGAAATTGTTTTGAATTTTCTCAATAGCAAGAGAAAATTTTCTCAAAATTTTGAAAACACTCAAAGCATAAAGCAAAACACTTTGTAGGATAGACTTCAAAACAATAACCTTATGAGCCAGGTTGAGGAAAGAACCTTTCCAATTAGCAACTTTCAAGTGGATTTTATCAATTAGTGAGTGTCAAGGGGGGCTAAACCCGAAGGTAAATCCAAATAGATTCCAAGCAGAGGACTACTCTCGTAGCCAATAATCTTTTTGATCTTATTTTGTCTTGCTTCACTAACATTAATAAAGTAGATCAAACTTTTGCTCTAGTTAATGAATTGACCAGTGGCCATCCCATAATCACCCAAAGCCTTCTTAATTTTCCTAGCATTTCTCGCCGAAGCCTCCCCCATAACAATAGAGTCATCTACAAATTTTTAATGAGAGAAAAATAGAGTATAAGATGAGGGATTAAGGCCCACAAAGTCCCCTTTCACCACCATATTATCCATAAATCTCCCCAAGCATTCAACCAGAATAGCAAAAAGAATAGGAGAGATTGGGTCCCCTTGTCCAAGACCCCTAGAAGCCTTAAAGAAAGAGATAGGGGAACCATTAACAAACACTGAGAAGAAGGCCGATGAAACTAAGATGAATATAAGCTCTCAAAATCTCTTATTAAAGCCAAAGAATTCCAATCAATGGAGAAGGAAATTCTAGTCCACTCTATCATAAGCTTTTGAGAGATCAAGCTTAAGAAGAAACCCTTCTTCGACACTGCAAGAGAATGAATATTTTCACGAACTAAAATAATGGAATGCAAGATCAATCTACCAGGAACAAACCCATTTTGTTGCCTAGAGATGATAGGTAGAAGAAGGGATAAAATTTTGAGAGTAAGAACTTTGGAAATAATCTTATAAAAAGAATTACACAAGCTAATAGGCCTAAACTAATCCAATCTATCAGCACCTAGCTTCTTTAGAATAAGGGCAATAAAGGTGCCATTTAACTCTCTAAGGATGTTTCTAGTACCAAAAAACTCCTTCACACCATTACAAATATCAACACCAATGAGAAAATAGCCTTAGAAATTTCATCCATGGAAGGAATGGAAGTGAGGGACAGATTCTGAGCCTAAGAAATACAAGTTGGAATGCACTCCAGAAACATATTCTACTTATCAAAATTCAAATCGAGGTCACCTTGAGGCAGTCTGCTAAAGAACTCCATAGTCTCTCTTTCGATAATCTCTTCATTATCAATCAAACCTTCATCTATATTAAGTCTAGAAATTCTATTAGCCATCCTATTCTTTAAAGTAGTCAAATGAAAGAACTTAGTATTTTTGTCACCTTCCCTCGAAAAGAGATTTCTAGAATGTTGTCTCCAGAACATCTCCTCCTTGGTGATAAGGTCATGAAGTTCAACCAGTTTGCTACTTTCCTCCTCCCTTGAGACCTCATAACTATTAGTCTAAATCCTATCTTGAATATCTTTAAGTTCCTTCAAAATCTTTTTTTTTTAATCAAAAATGTTGCCAAAGGTTTTTTTTTTTGTTCTTTCTCTCTTATGTTTTTGTTAATTATTTAAGGAATTTTGACTGCATCAAATTTTGAGAGAAACTAATCTCTAGGAAATTGAATTTAGTTTCTAAAATACTAGGCCTTATCTAAAAATAATAAAAATAGACTGGTCAAAATTTTGAATTTTAATGCACTAGAACAAAAACTTTAGGAAAAAATTTAGAAGTAGACATATGTCTTACCACACCCATAAAATTCAAATGAATATAGTTTTTAACAAGATTATAGATATAAGAAGTAGAATCATTCCTTGACGTGACACATATTTTTGAGTATTTTTATTCTAAATAATGAATTAATTTTGAATTCTCTACTATATTATTTACGAAATGAAAAAAATCTTTTGTCTAACTACCTTAACTAATTAAAAACTCTAACTATTTTTTAATTTAATTTTCCTTATAGTAGAAGAAGCATAGAATCTAATTCATCTTTTCTATTTAAAAAATGTTTTATCATTTCAGAGTTATAGTCAATTTTCTATCAATTTGTGAATCAATAGTTTATATGTAACTCCATTAGAAAATAAGTAATAATTACTTAATAAACTCTTAATTTGACAAACACTACATTTATGGAAAATTGAGATCATTTTTAAGAAACCCTTTTCATTTTATCAAATTTGGGGTGAGAAAAATGTTGCTAAGTACATATTTGAAGTGAAAAACAAGAAAGAACAATA